>JAQGBE010000772.1:0-14776 GCA_034698225.1 Scheloribates latipes | reverse complement strand
GACGAGCAATAAATCTAATTTAATGTTTAAACACAAATTTCAAAAAATATTTTCCGCCAATAACTGAAGCCTAAGAATCTATGTATTTATTTAATACATAGATTCATATAAAGAAAATTATTTTTGAGGTTAGTTTGTGATTCCGCGATGTGTCGACAATTATAAAGTTTCTTCACTTGGATTGGCATTTAATGTCAAAAGTGATTACAGCGACCACTGATCGAGTGATTAGCGATCGCTTCCAAGTTAGCAAAGCATCAAATGTTAAATATTGTGATATTCTATTCCATTACATTACTAATGTGTAAAGCTTTGCAAAAAAGTCAAATTGATTGTCACACCTATTGCTGACCTATATCTCAAATTTTATTTTCTCAATAAATCCAATTATAAGCAAATTTGCTTAAAACGTGTAACCGATTAGAGACCAAATCAAAAACTTTCAGTCAATTATTGAATCCATCGGTTGTTACAATTGATTGGTCAGAAATCAATCGATCAGAAGATCATCAGATGACAGCTCAGACCAGAACCATAAAAATTCTTCTCTATGGCCAGAGTCTGCACACTCTGTAGGCGCCGAAAGTTCTTCAGAACTGGTGTGAAGAGTTGCGGCAACTTTTCTCCCGGAGGTTCTGTCATAGAGTACGACTGATGGCAGACATGTTTATGGTTTGATTTGTGTTTTTCATGTCGCCATTCAATCGGTCCTTTTGTCCAAATCGGTTAGTCTCGAGTCGGAGTGACCATTGAGGCCGAGAATGAGTGGACACAAGTGGGAGAATATCAGACTAATGTCCGACAAACTGATGGTTTTGACCAAATTCGAAGCACTTCTGCATAAGATTTACTTCAAATATAAGAATGTCATCGATTCTGAGTACAAGGATGAGTACAACCAGTTGTGTCGGGAGTATAACCGCGTATTCCACCCGAAGAGTAAGCACAGCCGACCCGATAGACCGGTTGAGAGGCAAACAACTGCAGTCCAAAGCCTAACGCCCGTCAAACCCAAACTCCAATCCATAGCTAAACTTCCCGACAAAAGTGACCTAAACTCGACCGAAGCCACGAATGTTGAGGTCAAGTCTACCTTAAACCCGAAGATCAAACTAATTGTCATCAAAAAAGGCTCAGAATCTGAAGTATTCGACCCAAAAGAAGTCGATAAAATGTATTTGACTGCAGGCGTCCGATCAGACAATTCAAACAACAAAAGCGATCAAACTTTAAGTTCTAATTCCGAAATGATTCAACTGATGGTTAACCTCGATCAGGACAGCACCAAGGATGAGCATCAAACTGTTGGCGAAGAGCATTCAGATCAATCGGCTATAAAGTCAGTGGCGACTATAAATGGCAATCCAAGAGCCGAAACTGATGACCAAACTGGTGCTCCTCTTCGGCCGCACCGCAAAATGCAATGGAAAAAGATTAACACGACTTCTGTTATGAACAAGTATTACAATCCACAGACCAAGACATTTGACTGTCCGTTCGAGTGGTGCGACCGTCGGGTATATCCGGACAAAGAGAAGCTGCGATTCCATCTGTACAACATTCACACCGACAAACAGCTTCCGTGTCCTTTCGAGGGCTGCGGAAAGCTATTCAAAAATAAAGACCGACTCCGAAGCCACCAAATGATTCACACGAACGCATATCCCGTCCATTGCCAGTATCCCGAGTGTGACTACAAGTGTCGCTCAAACTTTGCGCTCAGAGATCACATCCAAAGAGTGCACCAAACGGGACAACAGTTCCAGTGCTTGTACTACAAGTGCGGCCGAGTCTTCAACTCAGAGGCGTATCTTAGAAGACATGAGAAGTGTCACTCCAGCGAACCGATGTTCCGGTGCAAGGTCTTGGGCTGTGGTCAGCGGTTCCATACACCAACACAACTGACCAAACACAAGGTGTCTGATCACAATCAGCTGATAGCTTGCGAATGGCCCGGTTGTGACTATAGACATCACTCCAAGTTTGTAATCAAAGAGCACCGACGGGTCCACACCGGAGAGAAGCCGTTCCGATGTCAGTGGACGGACTGCCAGAAGGCGTTCAGAACTAAAGTCAATCTAAAACTTCACCTAAAAGTCCACCAAAAGAATAGTAAAGCCAATGATTAAATGCTATCAATAATTGGCATTTTTGTGTCATTCAGTTTTCAATTCCCTCCACAAATCCCTCCACAATCCCCTCCCTGGCCAGTTAATAACTGGCTATATCCTTGCTGATGTCAGGCCTAGTAATTAATCAACTATTGATTTTGAAGCCCAATAAAAATCTATTTAATGTCTGTGAACTGAACACTCATTTAATTTACAAGAGATCGGGTTTCCTCGAGTAGTAGAATCTTCCCGACTCGAACCAGAGGTACTGTCGGGTGCGGCCGGTGCTCACCTTGAACTCGATGTTGTTCGGAATGTCATGGAGTCTGGTCTTTCTTCTCGGATGAACGGCCGCGCTGTTGATGCCCGAGTGGATGGCTGTGAAGTCATACTTCTGGCGGGGGTTGGCTCTGACTTTCGGAAAGAAACTGAGAAGTGATTCGCGAGTGATCTGCGGACAACCGTTAAGGCAGACTGACCTCAGTTCGGGACACTGATTGACCGCCGATTCGATCACATCGTTGGTTACGTTCGTAAAACGAAGGACCAGACGATTGAGTTTTGGTAATCTTGGGATCACTCGCTTCATCATATCGGCCGATATCTGTTGATTGTTACTCAGCTCCAGAACTCTTAGATCAGGACAGTTAGGCAACGAAGAAATCGACCAATCAGTGACACCGCTCTGATTAAACATATCGATCTCGAGCTCTTCCAGTGGGCACCTGACCAGTATCTCGCGAAGACTGGCGTCATCGAGAACGCAGATTCTTCTGATGACCAATGTCTTCAGGTGTTGGAGCCGAGAGATCGCTGACAGACCTGTGTATTGAAGAGTACTAATTGAGAAGTCATTCTCAACACAAGAGCCTAACTTCATGTCCAGTCTTCGCAATTGCGGGAACTTCGCGCAGATGGCGGCCAAACAGCTGTTGGCCAATTCGGACTGGAAGTTGAAGTTATTGACCACCAGTTCCTGAAGATTGTCGGCTTCGGACTGAGTCAGGGCTGTCAGTCCGGAGTTCTCCAGTTTCCAACAATAGGAGATATTCAGATGAAAAAGGTTCTTCTTGAGTGACGACAGACAGTGGCCGTTGATGTCAGTGCCGCACACGTTGAGAGCGACCATCTGAGGCACTGATTGGATCAGTTTGGCCAAGATGTTGTCAGTGATCTGGCTGACACACGACAGGTTCACCACTCTCAGCTGCTTGAAGTACTTGCCCAAACACTTGGACAGGTGGAAGGTGAAGCCGCTGCAGCTGTCCAAGTTGATCCGCTCCAGACTCTTGCACTTCCCGGCGATCGCTTTCATGGTATGAGTGTTCAGTTCATAGCACTCCAGATCCAGGTCTTTGACGTTAGGACAAAGCGGCAGAAGTTTCTTCAGCGACGAGTTGAGGTTCGGGAAGTGAATTTTGGTGAACTGCTTGTGAGGGCCGACCACTTCGAACCAGCGCTCGTACTTCCAGTCGACAACATTTTCGGTGTTGTCCACAAAACTCAACGATCGTCTTCTGGCCAAACAGTAGCCGATGAGTGTCCGCCACCGACGACATACTTTGCGAATTATCATCTGATCTGTCAGTCCCACGAATGAGAAGACGATGAAGAGCTCGTCGTCACTGAGCGCATGGATTGTCTTCTGAGGATTCTTCGATGGTTTGCTGTTAGGAATACCTGAGAAGACTTTTTTGGGCGATCGACTCATTCTGTAAACAATGTTTCAAAACTTTAATGACTTCGAGACCAAAGTTTTTGAAACTTTTAGAATCAAATTCAAAATCATTGACCTGATTATTAACGCCTGTCGACAGTTAGACAGTTATTATCTCCAATTTTAACTCGAATCAAAATTCAACGGTCATCAGCACCACTATCGCTGACCCGAAGCCAACCTCAGACCATCAGCGATGACCGACTGGGCTTATTTCAATTGGAAGTATTTTGGACCCGGAAGTGAACTACGAAGACGTCCAGAAGGACCATATAATCAAGATCAACAGCAAATGAGTCCGTCTGGTCGGCAACAGTCCGCTCAAAGAAGACGATCAGGTTCTGCAAGTTCTGGAAGACATTCGGGCTCTGGCCAACACCGTCTTGAGACAGAAGACACATTTTTCAGACAGATTTACGGCGACCTCGACTTCTGGAGGAATCGACCGCTCATTGAGTTAGATATCAAAATCAAAAGACTTGAAGACTTGAGTGATGCCGAGAGTCAGAAGTATGCCTCGAAGTTGAGGCAAATTAAGGAACAACTTCTTGACCCGCAATATGACCGAAGCGGTCTGGCCAAACCACCTAGCCGAGTTTGGCCCTCTCCTACCCGAAGAAGAACGGTTTCACATTCTAGAGCTCAAGAGATGCAAACTCGACGTATGAGCGGATCGGCCAATAAAGGTATTGACAGATGGAGATCGTCGTCGATGGACAGAGGAATGCAACGAATGAAAGGAGTGGAGAGACAGAGCCGACAGTTCAAAGGCACTCAACGGCTTCTTCAGCACAAAGCCCCGGCCCGTCAGGAGGAGTATGAGAGACAGACCAGTCTGCAGAGGGGGAGACCGCCACAGATGGACAGCAATTATCAGCCGAACAGATACACACCACAAAGTGAACCCGAACTTTTCAGCCCTTCCAAGTACAGTGAAGAGGGGCGACGGCGACAGCCGAGTTTGTCGGGGAGAATGGGCCGACAATACTGGAGTGACCAGACAGGACTGGACAGGACCTGGAGTCACCAGAGTTCGCAATCACGGGAAGGTCGAGTCGAGCGACGGCGCCAGAGAGACACTCCTTTCCAATTGCCGAGCGGTGGGCGACAGAGTGGTCGGTGAAGAATACGTTGTCGACAGTTGAACGCAATGATTGTCTTGTCTTCGAACCAACTTTCAAGACATTGATTTGAAGTCAAATAAATAATTAAAATAGTAATTAAAAAACAGAGTCTATTATAAAAATCATTTAATTTGAAATTAATTGCGCGATAGGTTGTCATAAGTGGTTGTCATATGTGAGGCCAATGTTGATTACATCGGCAGATCATGTGATCACTGATCAGATCTAATCGAAGAGCAAATCGAATCTAATTTAAAAGATTTGTTTATTTCAATAAAAATTACAATTTTAGCCGAAAATAAATACGAATTAAATTACAATTGAATTTATATCCAATAATAAGGCCTCAAATTAATTAATTTTAGAGCGAATCGCGAATAAAAACTCAATCGTTGGGAGGAATTGACAATTGCAAGAGTACTTAAATTAATGACTGATCGATAAGAATCAACAAATAATTGGCTAATAGTTCCTAAAAACAGACTTCGATTGATGTAAATCACAAAAACCAAACAAAACGGCTCTTCAGTGAAATCAAAGGTATAATAGTCTGTATAATACAAGTCGTGTGAAATCGTATTTTACAATTGAAAAATGTGAGACCCGTTTGGTCTAAGACTAAGACTCTTCGGCTCACAGCGGGGCTCGACTTCACTGATCAGTCATTCGCCGGTTTTGTCTATCAATGAGTTAGCGGTAAAACATTCTCACAAAAGATGTTTTGGTTTTAAAAAAGACAACTTTAGACAAAAAATTTATTAAATATTAATTATTATCATTATTATTTGCATTTAGTTTATATGTATTGAGCCAACCATCGGAACCCTTCGCCATAGCCCTGTCTCTTCAGTACTGAACACATGAACAGCTCTAATGGACGACCGGGCAGTTCGGAACGCGCCAGTTTGCCCTACCGGTGGCCACCAATTCGGTTAGCAGTTAGCAGTGGACACATCACCACAAGGACTCACCTTTCCTGTTGTCTGTCCGTGTAAACCAAAATAAGATCTGATCTCGTCTTCGCCGGCTGCGGCCGGTCTGTCGATTTTGTTGCCCAATATAAGAACCGGACAGTTGGCCAACTGCTCGTCGGTTAACAGACTCTGAGATGAGATGATTGTGCGATAAGATAACGACAGAGCAATCATTTGGCGACCAATACTCACATCTAATTCGACTTTGGATTCTGGAAACCTCTCTCTATCGCAGGCGTCGATCAGAAAGACAATGGCGTCCACGGCTGGGAAGTAGTCCTTCCAGACACGTCTGGCTTGGTGGTGGCCACCCAGGTCGAACGTCGTGAACTTTATGTTACCGATCGACAGTTCTTCGGAAGCTATGGGCAAAGAGGCAATACATCGATAATTGGTTGCGTCCTCTCAAAGTCAACCGCAAGGACAGGACAGAGCAGTGCAGAGCAGTGGCGGACCCGTTGGCCAGACTTACTGGGGTGGAGTGTGGGCACGTGTTGGGCCATGCGGTCGTCCTTGAGCATATGCAGAAGTGTCGTTTTGCCCGCATTGTCCAGACCGAGGAACAAGAGTTTTCCGCTCTTTTTCCACAGACCTGTCGAAAGCGAGAGTTGAGAGCGAGTCGGCCGCCGGTGGAGACTTACCGAGGAATCCCAAGACGCCAGAGAAGAAGTCCCAAATGAACATTGCTTTGCGATCGGGGTTAGACACGAGTGGTATGACTATCGCTGCGATCAGTGCCGATCAGATTCGCTCTTCACTTCTCTTCTGCCAAAATGGAAGAAATGACGTCTCCAGCGATGACACCACCGCTTAGGACACGTCATGCCATACAAAGTACGTGCCGTCAGCACCTCTGGAGGTCGCGAGCCAGTGACCACCGCAGCACTTACCAAGAGTTAAACAGTAATTTGACAACCAGACACCCAATTCGCGAGACAATCACCTCCAGTGGTGACCAAATGAAGTGATGGTTCGGTCGGATACCGACGGTATTGTCGTTTGTCACTAATGCACTCAAACTGAACCAAAACGTTATTAATTAGTCGCAAACTTTGAGTACATTTGGTTTGTTTACATTTGAAATGAAAAGTTTTGATGAGTGGACACACATTGCACTCTCATTGGACTCACGGACGCACTGATTGTGGCCACAAATGAACGCATCGGTACTCAACTGATAACTCAATCGCTATCACTAACCGATCGCATGATTACCCACAGAAATATCTGCTCAGCGCGTGTTCACCGGTCAGAAGTGGCCGAACGTTGTGGACGAGCGCACCGCTGGCCAAACAGGTCGCGGCCAGATATACCCGCTCTAAGACGAAAAACAAGTCGTTTCCGATGACATACGAGATGGTGAACCCTCCGTACTATATAGCGGTGAGAAAGGGCTGGAACTCGTGGAACACATCGACTCTGGTCGGCGTCGATAGGCCGGTGACCAGTCAAGTGGTCATCGATGACATGTTCATCAGAAAATTCATTTTCGGCACATTTCACAGACTGTTTCTGTCGGAAGTGATAATCAAGAGACGCGCCAACCTTATAGTGATCAGCGGTGTTGTCCATCAGTTGATATCACCGATCAAAGTATACTTTTTAATTGGATATACCGAACAAATGCTCGGATATATTCTCAAATGTCCGGTCAAAATGGACTTCACGACCACTCCCGACCCGAAGGCTTTGGTCGTCAAACATATTTAATGTTTGCGTTTGTCTCTAGTCTTGCATTGAATTAGGTTTTGCTTCGTTTGCCATTAAAATTGTATTCAATTTAGGTATTAATTTAAATAGAATCAAATTTTCAATTGAATAGTGTTTTCAAATGGAGAATCATATGAATGAAGAAAAAATTGATTAATCTTTGATTGATCTTATTTTAGAGGCATTATCAATAAAAGTATCATTTGTTTACCCAAAGCCAAATCAAAATTCGAAATTGAAATTTGAAATTCAGCCCAATTTTAGCCGCCATTTAGTCCAAATGAATGCGTTAAATGTGAGGTCAGGTCAGAGGGTATGCACTCAAATGTGATTCCAATGGTAGTGATATTCAATTGTCTTCGACAGTTTGTGCCGTTTGATCGAAGGATTGTGACTGACTGGTTGTAAACTCTTCAATTGATCATGTTGATATTGGTGTTATTCACCTGGACAATTATCAAGGTTTAGTGTGCTTAAGATTCTAAATTAAAAACATGGATTATAACTTATAATTTATAAGCCATTATTGATTTGGCTGAAGTTCACAGCCGACCGATAGCCTAAAGGAAACTTTAGTTTACAACAAAAACAAAAGAATTCACTGCTTTGCGAATCAACTGATTTTACTTCTCAAAACTTGCTTTCACTAAATATCGAGTCAATAAACCAGGTGTTTGATTGATCAAATAAATCAGCTGAATGTCCATTTATAGTAAGATGAGAGGCAAATAACAAATCAATGATATTCTATCCATTTTAGGCTCAATTTGCCAAACAATTTCGATTGCGTTAACCATTGGCTATCAAAACAGATCTGACATTTCAATGAAAAAACATTTCATCTAAAATAAGTTTTAAATCCGCTAAATATCCGATCGAATCAAATAATATAATTCTAAATCAATGTTATGTCGAGTCGTTGACAGCAATGCCTTAAATAGTCTTTATTTGCATCACAAGTCCGACCCTTAGACGACACTCGCCATCAAACTTCTGGAATCCAAACATTGATTTCGAATTCCTATATAGAGATAATTGGATATATAAAAAAGAATAGAAAAATATAGAAGAGATAACGCAAATGCGTTGGACTATCCCAAGATTGGCAAGAGCATGACATTCTTAGACTGCCCTATGTAAGCCATTCTAATTGAACATGGCACATTCATACATCGAGTAGGAGTTAAAGCTCTTGAAATTGGAACAAAACGAAGACCAGAGCAGCAGAAGAATGGCAAAGAGATACAGAACAGTGAGCAGTGGTCGTGACAGCAGATCCTGTTTGCCATTGTGTGAGATGTGATGTGGGATCAGATAATCCCTTGTAATCAGATTTGGATGTATTTCTTACGCAAATGGATTTAAACGAAAACAAAACCGAAAATATTTGCTTTTGTTTCGCTCAACACCTCAATAGCCACGAGCATAGGCTCTACAGAAGTGATCCCAAGGTTTAGGAGGAGTTGGAGTCAAGCGCTTCGACATTGATGTGTCACTCATTGTTCACAACTCTATTACATATCGGACACCAGTTTATCATTAAATTTAGATTTCGTTAATTCAGTGAAATGTTTGCAATTTTGCTGACTTAGAGTTGGCTTGGATTCGGCGATCAATTACACCTTCGACTTTCAATCATTGACTAATTGCGAGCGGCAACTGCTCTGTACCTGTTCATGTCCATGTCCATGTCCTTGGGCAATTGCCCTCATTATGACACTGCAGCCCAACATTACAATTGATTTCGGAATTACTTTGGAATAGTTCTGAGAAACAATGTCTTAACTGAGGTTTCGATTGGCAAATGACATATAAGATGTCAATTCGAGGGAAATCCCTGACAGGTTCGGGTGGGCAACAGTGGGCAACAGTGGGCACAGCTCGAGCTCACTGTCGGCCGGTGTTCAACACCTCGCACGCACTGACAGATCGCTTTGCGATTCGCAATGCGATCGTTCATCGATTAGACAATAATCGGAAGTATTTTTGGGAAAACCTATAGTTCTTGGCGGCGATGGACTGCCTCTAGAATCTAATTAATGGCATTCTCTGGGAAAGGCATTCAGATTAAGCTCAAATATTTCGATTGATTTGCTAATTGAGTGGTGAAAGCCATCGTTTAAACAAAGGTGGAGTGCATTGGAATCGACTGTCAATATTGGTATATTGGAGTCATCTCACTGTCAAATCAGTGCCGAATTTTATAGCCTTACTTATTATTTAATTACATTTAAATTATACAAAAACTATTCCAATTCTGAGCAAACAAACGACTAAATTAGATCAAAATGAGGCAATAAATTTATTTTTAAAACTGCCATTACTTTCGCATCAGTTTTAAACTCGAATAATAATCTAATTCTTAGTCTAAAACTAAAACACAGTTTCCTTGAAATATACAAAACAAATAATTAATTATGTTTTGCAGAAAAGTGTTTGAATTGACTGTTATGTTGAAAGTTGAGGTTAAGATGTGGAGAGAAATGCATTTATCTCTTGGATCGACTGTTCCAAAGACAATGAGCACCTGATCTGGCGATCTGTTGTCTCCCAGTTATGATAAATGTCTTATTTTATTGATTTTACTATTCAATGCCTGATTAATAACAGGGTAGTGCTGCCAAATTTGGAGAGACCACCTTGCTTGAGCTAATTGGCAAGTGATTTAGAGCTAATATCGTTTGACGCAGGACCATTTTTGCAAAAAAAACAGCTTTCAAATGATTGATATCGACTATTAAAAGCAGTTTTCGTATTGAATTCATTCGTCTTTTCAACACTCGAAGGCATAAAATAGTATCAAACAAACTAAAAGTCCCGAAACGTGTCGAATGAACTCTAGAAGTGAACTCTCGAAGAAAGGACATAAACGACAGAAACAACTCGCCAAACAAACTCAACTCGACTCAACTTGGTGGTGCACCATTGCACTGCACTGCAGTATTCTCAATATTTGCCCCCATTCCTCGTCGTATTGTTGTGATTGAAAGCAAGCATTTTTGCCGATTGAATATTATAATAGATAAAACCCTGAACTTGATTAATCAATTTGGCTTAATATCAAGTTTTAAGATAAGGTCAATGATTGTTCGGACTGAATGGCAGACCTCGGCTCAACAGGAATACCCCCTCCGAGTAACACAACTGTTGTTTATCGCCTAAATTTAGCCGAAATAGTCTTATGAGAGCACTTCTACTCGTCTCCCACTCCTCAGCCCCGGAGCGGAACCGAGTGTTTGACACAAAATGCTATTCATTACGCAAAACCTGTGCCACAAAATGACCGCAAAATAGTACCGAAATATAAATTTGAATAAAAGTTTGTTTTCGATCAGATATTCAAATCGGACTCTATTTAAAAGATGTGCCTCGATATTAGTTGATCGCTATTTATGGGATCGCAAAAATAGCAGCATTTGTTCTTAAAATAAGCCTGTTTCATCTGTTTCATCTGTTTCGTCACCTTTCGCAATCACTTTTGAGGCATTAGTGAAGTATTGCCTCAAATTCGCTACATTTGTCATTAAAAGAGTTACATTTGGTGGTCCGGTATTTGGACTTTAAATCGAATCGCGAGGAATGCCATAAATAATGCAAGCGCTGGACTGACCCGGACCTCAATGTCCGCATTTCATATCAGTTCATAATTAAATTATTTACAAAAAGATTTCAAAATCAATATATTATGAGGTTTTTAGAGCACTTAGACATCGCTATTGGTCTCTGAGAGAGGGGACCAACGACTGAGACCTGTGAGGCGAAAGTTGGCTCTTATTATATAGTAGTGTCTGTCGACTCGACACTGTCGGGCAGTGATTGGAATCGGAAGACTGGTTCCAACTGGACATCAAACCGACTTCAAGTGGTCTTCAGAGTCTATGCCAACAAATGCATCGACAGATCACTTGATTTACTCAATAGTTGAGCTCTTTTTGTCTGTTTTTATGCAGATTTTGATTCACTTGAATCATAAACTCAATTATCGATAGAAAGCAAAGGAAAACATATAATTCATTCAATTTCTTAGCCAAAGGTTGACCTGAATTTCACTTTACATCAAAAAGTGTTCGCAAAAAATAAGAATAAGAATGTGTTTCACTCACAGGACTGCAATGCATGCGATCTCAGTGTTAATCACGATATGAGATATCAGATTAAAAATATGAAGAAAAAATAGTTTCGCGAATCAGCAAAAAGACTATTTTGAGAAATCGATTGATCCCTAGATTAGAAGATTAATTACTGATTAGTAATTAACGGAACAGCAATTAATTTCAAATTTTAGTCGATTTTATTTTTGCGATAACTTTGGACTTAAATTAAGTAAGACTTTCTTTGGTACAGAATTTTCGTGAACTGATTGGCACAACAGTTGGCCTCACAGTCGAGTGGTTTCGCATCGAATCGTGTAATCAATTTAACTTAAATCAAGATATAAGAGAATATTGAACTTGAAATGCAATTAAACTGTTTTTAACGGATTAACGAAACAGAATGTAAACCAAAAATAAATTACACGAAAACAAGCGATTAATCATTAAATTAAAAATATAGAGTTAATCCGATTTCAAGAGTTTTTTGTCGCCTTTTGGCGAGAGATACGAATTGACGAAGAATTGTGCGAATAAGACAAAGTAGGAGCCGTACATAATGAGGGCCAGTTTGGCCGTTCCCACCGATATATTGCACGACTCGCCCAACACTTTCCGTTCGTACGCGTAGTACGTGACGTACGCGCCGGCCATCATCTGCACGATCTGTGCGCTCGTTATAACCATCGCCACCCGCTTCGGGATGCGGACGCCCAGCGCGCGGCCCGCGTAGTACGTGTACATCAAAGAGTGGACGATGTAATTCATGTTTATATACCAGCGACCGGTCGAGATGTGCTCGGCGTAGGAGTACCAGGTGAAGAGGAGGACTGTGATGTGGTGGTACCAGTGCAGGAACAGGAGGTTCTGCTTCCGCAACACTATGAAGACGGTATCGCCTGCAAGGGTGACCACAATCAGCACATTCAGACCGCCCGACAATCAATACATACCGAGTTCGGGTACTTTTGACAGACAGAACATATACGTCCAAAAGCCGCTAACTTTCACTTCTTCGACATATGAAGGACTGCAAACCGAATGTGAGAAACCGAATCGTTTGAGGACGTGAACCATCTCGGGAAGTGTCCTAATCGTGCCCACTATGGAAAAGGTGGCCAACAATATGTTCCAAACACATAACGCCAGTCGCAGTCGAAACGCCGGTCGGCTCGACATATAGGACTGACCGCCGAATATGACAATCATATAGATGGCCACCCAAGCGAAGGCCAGATTCCAGTTGTTGGACATCCATTGGCGCGACTCAGAGTAGTCGAAGCGCTGCTCGAAGTTGAAGATTACCGAATAGTTGGGCGAGAATGGGTTGACCAGAGCTGTGGGCGTCGACAACGCCGGCACTGGGACTGACATTCGACCGGTAGTTGGCTTATGGCCGCACAAGACTTGACTGACCGAAGCTGACACTCGGAAGACGTGAAGTGAGCAGAGGTCGGGTGCGGACAGTGAGTGACTGGAGCGGCAAAAGCGGGCGAATCAGTCAAAAGTCACTCCACTTATCGATCGGCGGTTCAAACGCTGACAACGACTCTGGAATCACGTGTTGTGCCACACAAAAGACGTCTCTCTTATCAGTGGATTCCGTGCGGAATATTCTGTGCACTCGAGTGGAACACAAACTTACGTTCAGAGCGACTCAGTGGGAGTGCCGTACCGTTCCTAACGTGCCATTGAATCTCAGGTGCCATCGGTTCTGTCTCCCAATGGCTCTGAAGACAATCGCAAGGATGTGAGATATCCTTGGCTTAGCATTAGATGAGCTCATAGTCTGCCAGACGTCTGTTGCCATAATCATTGCCTCAATATTATTCAATCTTCGAGTGATAGGCCATAAACCGAAACTGAAACTCAACGAACTGATTAAAATTGTTAATTTGAAAGTTTGATAACTTGTGAGACTAGAAAATAGCGAACCGAATGCCGACTATTGAATATCGAGTAATGCAAAGCGAGTCCAACCCATACCGCAGGCATCGGTAGCTCTGAAGCAACTCTGAGCTGAAACTCATTCCTTAGGCTCTTCTGATAAGTTGTATAATAAGTGCATTGATTTGCTATCAATTTAGAAATGGTTTTCCTTTCCATAAGTGCGAGCGCTGGCCATCACTTGTCCTGATCTGGTCCAGAGCTGGTCCTGTGCTGAGCCGGTGTGGGCCACCGCCAATCTAATCTGGCAACTGATCCAATTGAACCAAATGTGGTGCTATTTATCTAATCTAAAAGCAGATGAGTGTTAATGTCGAGGCGTTTGTCGATGTGTTAAGTATTTTGTGACCCAATAAAGCAAATTAAGTGAAATTAACTGACTTTTTGTTGTGTTTAATGCATTCGTGAGAAGGAAAGTAACGGAAAGCAGTGATCGGAGGATCGATAGGTGTCTAACATAAAGATAAACCACTTCTTCCAAGTCTTTTAAGTTCTTAAACAACGGTTCGTTCGCTTTATTTGTGTGCAAACAAAACAAAAGTTTGTGTTTTAGTCACGCATTGAAAGTGTTCACCACTTTTGGCGTTGAATACCAGTGAACAGCATTGGAATCACTGGTCGTTCACTGCTTGTTGTGGTTAGGACTGGCCGTCGAGTCTCGTCGAGTCGGTGCCGACTGACTGTGGAGTGTTGCTCAGAGTGTGAGCACAAACGGGGGAATGGGGTCAATGGTTAGGTTAACTAAAATAATTATTGTGGCGAATGCCTCATCTTATATACCTATCCTTCAGGGAAGCATATTCTGCCCCCCAATGGCTGTCCGAAAGACAGCACACGACAGACCAATAAAAAATGTGTGGATTTGATTGAGATGTGAGACGTCATCTGAGTTGGGATACCGATAGTCCCACAGTCAGCCTCACCACTGATGCAGACTCGGAGGGCCTGCGAGGGATGTGCTTAAGCGAGCGCTGGGGAGGCATACGTCGTGGCCGTAGGACAGGTATATAAGCGATGAAGACTCGTAACAACAATTATTTTCATTTCGTTTCGTTAACCTAATCGTTGACCTCAATCCTCAATCCGAGCTCAGCCTAACGCC
>JAQGBE010000771.1:0-14795 GCA_034698225.1 Scheloribates latipes | reverse complement strand
AGTTTAAATCCAGTTAAATTGGGAAAAATCATGTGAAAAATCGATACTAAGGGGGGACCCTTTGCTATTTCTCGGACTCTGTCTAGGGGGGGGGATTTTCAAAATTTTCGGCTCCAGGGGGGGGTTTTGGAATCCCCCCCCCTATTCCGCTACCCTGATTTTTGAGCTCGATTAGAATTCAAACGGCTTGTTCTCAATTAAAAAGTTAACCTAATAATAATTACAAACTCACGGCTTAGTAAACCTGGTAGTCATGGAATGGTCGTAAAAAAGTTCTCAATCGAGAATAATTGGATCGTCTGTTTAGTAAACTCGATATACAATCGAATCAATATATCAATGAATCGGATGATTGGCTGACTTGGAATTTATTCACATGATATACAAACGCATAAATATTTATTCATTATCTATGATTCTATGTCACAGACATCTAAATAGATATTTGCAATTCAAAGGTGTATCGAATGCACCGAAAGCCAGTGTTTGTACAAAGTATAGAATACAATTCGAGTTGTGCCGCTTTACTAGATTACTAGATAAATGTGGTGCCACTCGAGACTGAGGCCGACTCGAGTCGGGCCACCACTACATCGCGAAGCGTGTAAGACATCGATAGCTCTGGCAGTCTGTCATCAAGTTTACGAGCTATCGGTCATTCATCCATCAAACAGAATAAAAATCATTATCACAGCCAAAACATATCACAATCCATCAAATTCTTCAATTATTCCAAGAGCCGATTGACGTCAGCCGTCCTCCTCTGCCCTGGAAAAGCCTCATATGGTTTGGGTTTGAGTCTGACTTTACGACCAATTTTGTTGACAAGAATCACATAAATACCAAAAAATAAAACGCTTCTAATTCGTGTCTAATTCGTGTAGTAGACCAGGTTTACAATGCATTTCACAACAGATTAAACAATTAAATAAATGTCACCAAAATTGATCGAACAAGCTTGTGCAATTATTGCGCAAGCTTGTTCGCATGATACAAGCCATAAAAGTGCTCATGGACTATGCTAATGGGCGCCTGGGCTGCTAATTGGCACTTAGCGAGGGAAAAAAATTATGGTTTCGAAGAGGCAATCAATAATTAATATCAAGATTTGATAAATTAACGCCAAAAAGAGTGAGTCGGTTAAGAAAAGTGAATTTTATTCAGAGTTAAGGAATAAAAATGCGAATAAAACGGTTGTGTTTAGCCTTGAAATGTACTAATTTATAAACATTTATAAGCGAAATGACACGAAAATTGCGGACAATTTTCATATAATATTTATACCCGATTTGAATACCGAATACAGACGTTTGACTGATGTGATGTGAAAGCGCTAAAAATTATGTCCGCTTTTGACAGATTGTGTTTCGTAACATATATTTTGCTGTTTTGACAAACATTTATCATTAAATAATTGGTACCAAAAGACTATAATTATGGTAATCGCATCAGAATTCCATTTTTTCGTCGCTTCTTTTAATCTTAACGCCTTTGAGTTCGGATTCAATTCTCTGTACAAAATCTTTGAATAAGTTTATCGATTCCTTCAAATCAGTTCTTTCATAGACTTTCGCCGGATTTATGTTCTGATCTGTGTTTTCGTCGATCTGTCGACAGAGAGTACTGACGTTCGGTACTTGGAACGGATCGAAGTCATCGATGCGGTCGAAGTCGATCGGCACACAGACCCGACCCGTCTTCGGGTGCACAGAGAAGGGAGTCTTAAGCAAGTGGTTCAGGCCTTTAGTTACATTGATATCGAGTCGTGGATAACACAATTGAAGTTTCACTTCTTTCACGAAGTGTCTGAACTTGGTTTTGGACGGACCAGTATTTCTTTTGAAGTAGTCTTCACTTATCGCTTCTAATCTCTTCCATCTGACAGCAGAGTTCGGGGGTTTCTCCAATAGGGCTTCTCTGAGTCTCTTTTTCAGTTCTGGATCGGGACAGAGGTCTGTGATGAGAATAACTTGTTGATCAGTCTCCAGAATCTTCTGCTTCTCAAGCATCAGGTCATGGAAATGTCGATCGACTATCTTGTAAGCGGACTCAATGCTCGGATGAAGTTTGATGGTGGAGAAGGACACCTTCTTTGCCTTGAACTCTCCGCCCTCTATGATTGTCAAGTACTCGGCCACCGCTGACCGGCCATCAGTTGACAGTTTGCGGGCTCTCTCGTCGGCGACCCAACAGTGAATACCTCTTCGGCCCGAATAAACCCAAAACAAATGCTTGAAACCAAAGTCGTGTCTCAATGCGCGGTTCAATATCCTAGCGGCGATTGTCATGAATGGCCAGCATTTGGCACAAATGTCTGCACCGCGACAACAGGTCCGCACGTCATCGTAATCAGTCATATCAATATCGAAGACTAGTTCCCTCTCTTCAGGTCTGAATCCCTGCAAAACCGAAGTCTTCGAGTCCTTGGGAGGAATGTTATAAACTGGTCCGATGTCTATTTTCTCGGGAATCCGACTCATTATCGCTTTCTCCAACTCATTGCTGTTGGAGAAAGACTGGAACCGAAGGTAGATATCATTGGTCAGACAGAAGGAGAACTCGCGGCGATCGAAGTACTTGTCGTCAACTGTGAAGACAATCAGATGAGCGAAGAATTTAAACTGAATTTGAAATACCATTTCCGTAGGACAGCCATCGGTAGAAGAGTTTGTGCGGAAACAGAAACCTATAGTAGGCGTTCAGAAGTTCTGGTAGATTCTGGCGCTCATAGGCCACCATCTGAGACATTTTGGACATAATTCGAGGCGAAGATTAGCACCACTGATGACCAGACCGCTGATGACAATGATATCAAGTTTTGGCGCCAATAGTGAAGCAGTCAGTGAGTCGTTCACACAAAACGTTACTCACTTTGGGTGGACTTTGATTTGGTTTAATTGCAACTGAATTAACAAATTACTCAACAAATTGGTGACAAACATGCGATTTGGTCTGTTTGGCGAGTGGTTTGCCATCGCCATGATCAGATTGTCTCGTTTGGTGTCTCAGTTAGATCATTGTTCACATTGTTCTTTTATCGGATGGCTTTGTGGGACGTGTTTATTGTTTGGCCGAAGAGAGACATCAATGAAAACAAATGAGAGATAAAGTCGGACTGAAATGCAGTCATAAATGCATTGAATTTGTCGTTCAATTGATTTAATTATTGAATTAACCGATAATTGTGACCACAATTGGGCCGACAATTGTCTCTTGATATCAATCGCTGTGTTGAACCGATCAATGCTTGACAGCTGTTAACCGAAGACCACATCCGGAAGAATGGCCGACAACAGCGATAAACAAAATGACATTCAGTTGAATGGAGATAACGACACGGATCAGACCATTGCTGATAAAGAGAGGGATCAGTTGGACGCCGCCGAGGAGCACAAGGACGCCGACGAAGATTCACAAGACGTGAAGTCTTCAGATATGGTATGGATTTGTTTACCAATTGATTACTGTCTTTGATCTCAATTAAAAGTATTCTTTTGAAGAATTCGCTTATTTTTTAGATTTTTATTACATTTTTGATTATTTTTGGTTTGATTTTGATTTTTTGTTTTTCTCTTTCGTTTGATTTGTAGGCAAACCCGGTGTTAAGTCCGGTAAGACATTGATTTTTATGTTTTGTCTATTTTGAATTCTGATAATTAAGTTACACTGACCTTGCTAGTCTAATAATTTGGGCCAAGATCGTCTAATTGTTTGATTTGCGTCAATAGGAGAGCGAGTCCGAGAGGCGGTGCACTTCGGCATCAAATGCCGGCGAATCAGAGTATGAGAGCGCAGACGACGAAGAACTGAAACGAGCGGACAGTTTCGATGACGCGACCGATGCGCCCAAAGAATCGCCTCAAGAGGTGCCGGTTGTCGAACAGATTGTCGATAAAAAGTCTGCCGAAGAACAAGTCGAAAACGAACGAAAAGAAGGTCCAGAACCTGAAGTAAATGAGGTCAAGAATAGCGAAGAATCGGTTGAAGTAAAAGCCGACACTAAACCCGTGGCAGAAGAGTCAGAGGAAAGGCCAGAAATTGTTGCGACAGATGTTGAAGAACCAGTTGTGACAAATGAAGAACCAGTTGTCGAAACAACAGCTGAACTTTCGACAGAAGTAAACATTAGTCAAAATGAATCACAAGTTGCGGAACAAATAAACGATGAGATAAAGAGTGAAGTCATTAGCGAACTGAATGATGATAAGGAAAGTAAAGTCGAAAGCGTCGAAGTGAAAGAGACGGCGGAGAAAACAGATGAAGAACACCAACCAAGCGATGCACCAGAAGTGAAATTGGATGAAGAAGTTGCTGAAGAACGTGATAATGAAGATGACTTACACGATGAGTCACATGACGATCACGAACTTGTTGACGACGACGAATATGAAGACATGGAGTCAGACGAATGCACAGATGAGAGCGTTGATCGCGGTATTGACAGACAGGACGAAGAATTGGATGCCGAAGAGCGACAACAAGGAGATGGAGAGGTATTTGTGAATGTGTGTGTAGTACTGAATCAAAACAATATTCTTGTAATATAGGAAAGTAATGATTCACAGCTCAACCAAAACGACAAATCGCTCGATCACGACGAAGATAAACGCAATCCTCAATACATACCTAAAAGAGGGCCGTTCTATGAACACGACGATAGAGCCTTCGAAGAAGGAGAGGGCGAACCGGTCGAGGCAGAAGTCACCGAAGATCGAGAGGCCATACCTCCTAAAGCAGTGGTTATCGCAAAGAAACCGATTGAAACAGAAACGGCCAAAAAGAAAATTAAGAAAAAAGTTTGGGGCGAAGGCGGCGACCGTTGGGGTCACGACCTTTTCCGCGTGGAAGACCAGGCGCCAAAATCAAAGGATGAATTAGTCAACACTTATGGGTATGATATCAGAAATGAAGACAATCCGCCCAAAGCCCGGCGAAGAAGATATTATGGTCGAGGGCCTAATAACTACACACGTAAGTGGGAGGACGAGAACGCCTATGGCAAGGGAAGAGACGAGATCGCCACTGGGGAAAGACGTGAGAGGAAGGAACGCAAAGAACGCGGAGACAGACCGCTTAAAACTGATCGCTCATTGGCTAAGAATGAAATGAACGATAGGTTGTCTAAAGAACGTTCGCAGTCGGGAAGTGAATCCAAATTCGATCGCAGAGATGAACGACGAGATCACGATCGCAGAGAGTATGACAGACGGGAGAGCTTTGATCGTAAAGACAGAATCGAGAGAACCGATAGAACTGAACGCAAAGATAGAGACCGTTTGGAGAGGAAAGAGAAACACAGAATACACGACAAAAATGAGAGAATGAGTGAACGGCCAGAACGCAGCTATCGGTCAGAACTTCGTTCAGAGAAGAGCAACGAATCGACTCACATGAAGGAGAGGTTTCGCGGCGACAGACCACTCAATGACAGTAGAAATCAGAGATACGATTACGAGGAGAATATCGAGCGAAGAGAGCGGCCCTTCTCTAAAGACGACTTTCCCGAACTGCCGAACAATGATTTGCGCAAAAAACTAATCTCACATAAGACTAATCAAGAGAACTGGAAGTCGGGCCAGAGATTCAGCACAGAGTCGGACGAACAAGTGATGAATGAGTACAAAACTGAACCGATGAAGATCATTGAGGCCATCGAGCACAACAACAGAGCCAACGCTCACGGCGACAGATCCGACCCTCGAGAACCTGTCCGGACCCTGACCTTCGAGAACTCGAAGTATACTCAACGAAGGTCTTCTGGCAATTATGAACTGGAAGATGAGAAGACGAGCTCCGGTCGCACCAGGAATAAGAAGGAGATGGAGAACTCCGGACGACCCATCAAGAAGAGCAATAATGCCAATTATGCCAACTATGGTCACGAAAGAAAGGACGCCAACGACAACTATCGCAATAACCGGAACACTATGAGAAGCGAGCGCTCGGACCGCAACTACCCGTCGGATGAGCCCAACCGGACGGTTGACCGCTATTATGAAGAGGATTATCGCAATCAGAGAGACAGAGAATCCAATTATATCGAGTCCAATGTCTCGCACCAGAAGATGGCTATTGAAGATAAGTCACAAATGCTTAACCGCAACAACGAGAGCGAACAGACGCGACCCAAACGCTACTCATCGCTCCGACAGCAGCAGAGAGTGATTCCCGAGAATATGTCAAACCTGCCGACCAATACTCAGATCCCGACCAGTGATAACCACAATATAAGTGCGCACCAGTTCTATGAGTCGCATACCATTCAGTCGACAGCTTTTTATGCCGACTCTCCGTCGGCCAGACCTACATATCATCCATATATGTCGCCCAATGCGTCCGAAGCCGGTCCTCAAAGCCATCCCGCCGGCTATATTCAGCCCCAAATACCACAGCCTATTCCTCCGCGATATATACCACAAACTACTGCCACTCCTCCAGCGCCCGACGCCACGCGTTACATACCGACGGCAGTGCCGCCAAATGTGGTCACTGCTCCGGTGCCCGCACCCCAAATGGGTCAGCCGATGCCCGCGCCTCAAATGGGTCAGCCGATGCCTCAGCCGGTCCCAGTGCCAGGTGCAGTGCCGGTACCGCCACCACCTCAGCCCGTGATGCCGGCACCAGCGCCTGGTCCATCAGGCTACCCTGCTGGTTTCCCCAGCTTCCCGTCTGGTTACCCGCAGTTCCCGCCGGCGCCGCCGCCGACACACGTGCCTCCGGGCTACCCGTCACACGTGCCCGCGCAACAACCCTCTCCTCACCAGTTGGCAGAGCTGTACAGAGGAGGCGTCACATATTACGACACTCAGAGTCAGCAGCAAAACGCCGCCCGACAGGTGCCGCAGAGGCGTCCAAAGGCGGCCATACCTATAGTGCCGCCGCCGGACAGCCATTCCGGTGAAGGCGATGGCGACAAGTCTTATGTGTCGGTCAATAGCTAGGAATGACTGCACCGCTCGACCAGACTTGGATGCAAACTATTACCCGATTCTTATGCCATATACTCATTGAATTCGATTCTTTTGGTTAATCGCTTGTAATTAATATTAATAATTAACGACTTTATCCTATAATCTGTGCACAAATTGGTAAACAATTCGATAGTTATTAATATTTTTGTTTTAAACGCTTCAAATGAAATGTTTGAGCGACTGACTGATGAGTTTTGATGATCATTCGGCGCTTCGAAATACACGATTAGTTTTAATCAGTTTTTAAAAATTAAATTAAATAATAAGTTATTTAAATTTTTCTATTGTCTGACAATAACTGTGTGTTTTCTAAAGATTTTCATTTGAATTGGTATTTAATGTAAATTCCAGTCGTTTTTTGTATATTATATGACAATTAGTTTCAATAAATATAATCATTTGACTCAACCATTGTCTGCCAGTCGTGAAACCAGTCCTCCGATTATCACCCGATTAGAGCACATAAGTCATGCAATTCTCATAACTCTTGATTTTAAAACTATTAATAAAAAGTTTTAATCAGTGTTAGGATAGCATAGAAGTGGTGCCAAAAAAGAAGAGACAATAAAGAAGATAAGTATCTCTAAAAGAAGACAACGAACTCTCGAGCCGTTGTGTGTCACGAAAAAAGTCAGTTTCACACAAATCGATGGCGAGATTGGAGATGAGACCAAATGGAAAAGTGATTACAGAACTCATATCAGAATATCACGGAATTTCATGCACTCGAGTGACAGATGTTTTGCATTGCTTGAAGACAGTCGAACCCCGTTTGACAAACAGCGAGGTATTCGCTACTTTATTTGGAACCGGCTTTAGAACCTTGGGCTTTGCTTGCTTCTATGGCATGCATATTGCTATTAGCAAGCTGAGATCGGTGTGAGGCCACCGGATGTCCTGTTGGCTGACGACCAGGTGAGCCAACAAAGCCCGAAATGCCAATTAGTCGGTGCACTCAAAGCACTAATACCTGGCGTTTGCGCACAAAACCATTTGTAACTGAAATCCTTTTATTTTCAATTGTCTCACTATATCTCTCGCTATTTAACCAAATCCTTCCGCCAACCAAAGCAATTGGAGCCCAAGAAATGGCCACTTCTTCGTCGGAGAAGCTAAACCTGGATATGGACATCAAAAGGGCGGTCGAGTTGTTGGAGAAACTGCAGCGAACAGAGTATAACGCTTGGGTCCAAAGGTATTGTTTGCCAGACAATTGTTCTCATAGTCAATATGTCTCTCCCCTCAGCGATGTCTCGCTCCAGAAGTTGTCGGCGCTTCAGAAAGTGCTCGAAAGTGACTTTTTCAATGCCGTCCGCGAAGTATACGAAAGGGTCTACGAGACGGTCGACATCACAGGCAGTCCCGACATCAGAGCTTCCGCCACAGCAAAAGCCACCGTCGCTGGTATGGACTCAACTGTCCATCTGATAGATTGTGGTCATTGACTGTTCTGTTCTCGTTCTGTCCAGTGTTCGCCGCTTCCGAAGGTCACGCACATCCGCGCGTCGTAGAGCTGCCCAAAACAGAGGAAGGGCTCGGCTTCAATGTGATGGGCGGTCGGGAACAGAACTCACCCATTTATATATCGCGGATAATCCCCGACGGAGTGGCCGACAGACACGGAGGCCTCAGAAGAGGTGATCAACTGATTTCGGTGAACGGCGTGAACGTCGAGGGCGAGAATCACGAGAAGGCGGTCGAACTCCTTAAGGCGGCCATCGGTAAAGTGGTTCTTGTGGTGAGATATACACCAAAAGTGTTGGAAGAAATGGAAATGCGTTTCGACAAACAAAGACAAATGAGAAGAAAACAAAACTAACCAAACGAAGACCGAAGACAATGCAAAACAAGTTTTTTATTTAGTTTAATAACAATTTGTTAAATACTTTTAAATAATGACTACAATTGACTAATAATTCAATGAATTTGTCTCCAATTGGACGGACTATTGTATGCAAGAAATACCGGACAGTGAAGTAATAGCGACAAACTCTGACCTGTGTTTCCATATAATGAGAAGACAATAATTAACTTCTTTAGACAATTGTCTCAATAATTCAATAATTACTGTCGACTTTGTGTGCGATAGTGATCCACATCTGTAGCCAAGACGTCATCTCTTCTGTACTCAAACTTAATGGATTCAAACCTCTCATAAAACAAGCCTTGATTTGGACGAAGACATAGATTAGATTTGTTAAGAGTTGATCAGACATTGTAATAGACAGACTTTTTTAATTTGATCTAGGTTCAGTGTCTCAATGCCGTCCCTATCGATAGCCAAATCTAATTGTCGTACAAATCCGATGTGTCTCTCGAGTCGAGACCTCTTTCCCAACGGGAATGCATTCAAGCCATGCATTCGACATAAGTTACTCTGCAATTAGTGTCAAATTAATAAACAATAATTTTTTTTGGATTATAATCAATATGTAAATTGAGTTAAATTAATAATAGTCTATATAATTGACTCATTTGTGACAAATATTAACTAATAATAAATTAAGTCTTAATTCGATTGAACCGTTAAATCAATTCTGTTGTTACCAAATGTCCGGATTTCAAGCACTCGAGTCCATAGGGTTTGGTCGCGAACAACGTCTTAATGTCCAGTATTTGGTCGACACTCGGATGAGTACCGCTTCCGAGTTTGTCGAAGACTAGGCGACACTTGTCATGCAAGTTGTCTTCGGCGGCGATTGTGGTCAGTTGGGTCTGAAGATGTCTGAACACCGGTCGGTAGTAATGCAATCTCTTCGTGTGGTCTATCACCTGAAACCTCTGTCTCTGTTCTATCGTCCAGAAGTGGTGCGAAAGTAACTGCTTTGGGAACCAATAGGCCAGAGGAAAGACAATATAGTTGGTGAAGGGGAGGGCAGACACCAACAGCACCGGACCAACTCGAACAATGTCTTTAGGCATCTGGTAATACACCATAAGATCACTGTAACTAATCTCTTTCACTTCTTTGCCTTCGAAGAGCTCCCGAGATATTTGAATGTACTTAAGTGTATCGCCGTAGAAGTCTTTGGCTCCTATTGACAGATCAGATGACAATCATATGGCAAACATATCCGAAGATGACATGAGTACCAACCGATGGTAAACACTCTGTATATCTTGAAAGTCTTGGGGAACCTATTGATCACATGAAACAATGAAATCAATATTGAAATCTCGAGTCTGAGACAGATTATATGGTTCTTCACCTCTTCTCAAGAACTCGTTCATAGCTCTGAATGAATTGCATGAACTTATCGGATAAGAATCGCCGCAAACCAGAGATCGGTTTCACGTAATCGTCGCCAGACTTGCGGCTCAAGTGACGGACCATCGCTTTGTGCGGTAACATCGCTCTACCGGTCAGTGGTCTGCGGCTGAGTCGGTGAATGAGTGCGGCCATCGGTGGCGACGAAGACGAGGATGAGGATGAGGATGCGCATGCTAATCTATCGAAGTTCTTGTCAGTGCAACAAATTGGTAAATATCGCGTGAGTATTGAGTATTGCAGGTCTGAGAGCCAATCAGAGCTCGTGATCGCTGTAAACAAGCAGAAGTGCATCGGTTCTGGCAGTTGGCGACAGATGACTCTTCTATGGGTGAGATTCTGGCAAAGAATATTCGGGTAGATTCTGGTCACTCACTGCCGAGGTGTTGATCATTCACTTGTTGATCAACTGTATGCTCATCACCGCGAATGTGACCACAGACCCGAAGAAGCTGAATATGAACCTGACATCAATGTCGAAGAGGTTCCACGCCTTGTATGAGCTGCAAGAGTAGCAATGGATCAGATGCTGCGACAATAAGTATCTGATCTCTCCGCTACTAGTCTTGGGCCGACTGTTGTATCTCTTGAGCCAAGCGATCAAATCGTTTTTGGTGGGTCTTCGCGTCTGGAAGTAAGTCAAACAACTCGTGTATACTATGTATGCGATCGCCAGAAAAACGTATTCTAGCATATAGTCGACAATAACTTTGTCTTTGTTTGTCACCAATAAGTTGTTGTCGGACGCGATTTGAGTTAGTCTTAGACATGTCGAAGAGAACAGTTCGACGAACCAGAGGAACGGCAGAAGACCTAAATGATCGTCAATCGATTGCTTCAGTTTCTCTAAAGTTAAGAATTTTTGTAGAATTTCCTCGTAGTTTGGTTTCGAGCCTTCAGTGCTGTTCATCTCAAGATTTGGAACAATTTTGGTTTCCTTAAGAAGTCTTCGTTCGATGAGATGAATAGAAGAACACAAATAGATGACGAAGAAGACAGTGAACAGAAGCCAACCGAAGGCATAGACACCCCAAAGGACGTCGAGAATAAACGACTTGACATTGGTATATGTGGCCCAACCGCACAGCACAGTGTCGGTGAGCATCAGCACGAGCCAGATGGCCGACAGCGCCATGTTCACCATGCTCATTCTTCTGGCGTCCGATCTGGACATCTCTATTCCAATTGATCCGATAATTTCGCGAACTTTGTCGCACTTGAAGTGGAAGTAGACGTAAGTAATGAAAACAATCCATGACTTGACGTGAATTGAATAACCGAACAAACTTTTGTATGCAATCACTGCTAACGTTAATGAATAGAAGACTAGGAAAAAGACGACTGAAAATGCTATCAGTTTGAGACAAATTCGTAGTATTTTAATGCATTTGTCTTCTTTGGAGATGAAATTGAAGCCATAGAGGAATTTAATTAAAGACAAGGGAATATCGATTGAGGTCTTCATGTTTGAGATGCGAATCAATTATGAGTTATTTGTCTCTTCAGTTCGAGTGCTGAGAAATGCATTAATGAATACTGAGATCGATATTTACTATTAACTCAGAACATAATGATTGCCAGAAAAGAAAGGAGAGTATAATTATTGTTCACGTGTCGATATGTGCAAGGTGACTCTGTGGCTCACTATTGCTCAGTTGAGAGATCTTGTATATTGTGAATATTCTTGGCAAATATAGTCATACATAAAGAGATTAATTCATCAAAATTTTGTCCAAAATTCCTTTCAATTCTGTTCCTTACGGTTGCCTATCGTTCAGACCATTCTTTGAGCACATCTCGAGACATAAGTTCGGTCTATGACTTGTTATTGTCATTGAAGACAGATATCAACAAAAATTTATTTTATAGGACTCAAAACAATAATTGCACGAATGTAACATGTTCAATTGGTCCAATATTAATTTGTTTTACAAACAAAATTCAATAATTGGTCGACAAGTTCACCAAGGCCAGCACAATTAGCCAGCTATAGGTGAATTGCAATGCTCTAAAATCACATAATTATTGATTCTATCGGTTGTTCGCAAGTATTGCCCACTTTTACAATCAAAACATTTGGTTTGACATTAAGACAGAGTTCGAGACTCGATCGCCAAAATGGATTCGAATTCGGTATTAAGACAACTCATCGCTGAATATATTAGAACATTATAGAAACATGCAACAAATTGAGGCAAATGTAAGTAAGGCGAAAATTAAATCTATTGTAAATATACAAATCATATACTTATATTACAAAACAAATTTGAAATAATTACGTATAAAATTAAAACCAAAATACAATAAGTTTTTTTGGGAAGTTGTGAGCAAATGAGTCGATATCACAGACGAGAGGAGTGTCTCATAATTAGGTCTAACTTATAAAATACATTAAAATTATTGAACACTTTTACTCCTGTTATACCGTGTGCTTAGATAATGGGCTCAACTAAATTGACAATGACTTAAAAGTAAATCAATATTTGTTCAGAAAGAGATCAAATTCCTTGTTATGAGTACATTATCGTTGAGACCAACGAACGGAAATCACTTTCAGCGAAGGCATTGGTCAGACTCTGGAGCTCTAATGAGTTATTTAGTTTACAAATATTACAAATAATACTAAACTAAACTAAAATCAATTAACTGAGAACTGGATGACTATAACTCAGAACTAGAATATATTCTTGTGTTTAGTTCTATAATATTTAACCGTTTTATTCCAAAGCGCGTAAATAGTCTTCACATCGCTGTCCGGATGTCCGAACAGCGGCGGAATCGAGAGCTGTTCGCTCGACAGCCAGTTCTCAATCTCTTGGTCGCCGATCGCCAGCTTCGGCGCGAAGTCCAGGTGAGTGACCCCTATATGACGGGCCAACACACCAGAAATGTGGACGTCATCGACCCAGAAGAAGGGGAACTGACGGGAAGAGATGTAGAGCTTGAAGACCACGTCCGGTGACATTAGGATACCCCAACCAGAACAGTAAGGCGGGTAATATTTATCAGGATACTCCTAAAAATGCCAACATTATTGTTAAATTAAGTGAACTGGTAAGTGAAAGGTGAAACTGACCTGAAAAGTGACCCTCCATTTGCTTCTTTGACTTCGTTTAGGATATGGATTTGTAATAACATAACAATTGATGAGATTCTTTGGCGGATAAGTGTTTCCAAACGTTCCCTTCAAATAGAAGATCAACTGAAAGATGTCGACGAAGATGTCGTCGTCGGTCTTAAACACGTATTTGGCGTTTTGGCATAAATAGACGACCCATTTGAGGCCCATTATGTGTTTGTACGTCAGGTTCCGGTACGAGTCAATGAAGTTGCCCTGAACAAGGTCACCGAATTGCTGGCTCTCCTTGATTAGACGCTTCTGGACGGACGACGAGTTGACTTGACCGACGAGGAACACCACTCGGATCTGGTTGTGGTTGTGGTGCAGATTGGATTCGTTGCCCCACGTGTTCCGAATGGCCGTCCGTTTGTCGAAGTTGTCGGTCGCCGAGTGAACGAACACTACTATAAACGGGTTATTATCGCTAATAATCGACTCATTTGTGGCTGACTTTTGACATCTGTTTGAGTTAATCAAGAATTTAAAGTCTGTTAAGTTGATTAGGGTTTCAAAGTCGTCGGCACTAAGACTGGAAGTGTCGTAAGGATTAGAAGACCAGTTCATTCTTTGGATCCGATATATCGTCTTTGGAGTTCGGTTGGTTTGGACCAGTTTGTTGTCCACCAAATACAGGTTTATCACAAATATATACGTCAGACCGACCACAAGCAAAAAGCTCAACACAAACGACTTCATTGGTCACAACTAAGTCATCATCGGCTCTGAAGTGGAAGTGATTATCTCATTAGATAGTATTTATATATATATATAATGTTCTAGACTAGATCAAGTATGTGCTTATATAGATTGGCTTTTATTGCGATTCCGGGTGACAAACATTGGAATCAAGTGCAATAAAAAGCGCTACTTTAGTCTAAAATCGATAATAAACTTACATTTACTAAATGTTCACATTTTCCAGATTCTAATGGTTTTTATTGATTGCAATTACACTAAAAGTTTTAATGACTATTCGCTATGAATGAGGTCTCGGAGTCAATCATATTAAAGCATTTCATATGTGTTTGTCACTCATTAGTTGTCAGCTCAGAGATGTCCACTAAACAGGAACGCTATTCACCTCATCGGTTGACGTCAAGTTGATATTACATCAACTTATCGAACAACATCTAACTGATGGAAAGTTTTGTTTTGATCTAACTGTTGGAATGGTATTTCCTCTCTTGGTAACCATGAATAATTTTAGCGCAAAACCCTTTGAGCATGCCAACTTATTATAAATGAATGTATAAGGAGTTTGCAAATGAAATTAATTATCTAATCTCAGTTTAATAAACTGTAACAAGGTTACAATTGAATTGAACACAATTTAATTGTTAAATGTTTTTATTGAAACACTTTTGACAATCACTGACTGACAGACACACAGAGACTGAGACAAGCGGTCAGTGGAGCGGTCCGTCACTGACGGGAC
>JAQGBE010000770.1:0-14797 GCA_034698225.1 Scheloribates latipes | reverse complement strand
TTTATACGCGAATTCTGGCCCGAAAACCACTTTTTTTTCATATTCGCACAGTGCCAGGTTGCGTGAAAATGGGGTAAAACATATTTTACTTTTCATTTAATTTGATTTTACGATTGAAACCCGTTTTTCGTTTTCGTCTGCCATTCAGTTCGAAAACTCATTTATGATTCGATTTTTTATATTCACATTTGGGAAGAGTTTGTGTCAGTTGTGTCGATACTATCCTTCCTATCGGAAAACCATAAACCGAGTCATTCGACGCTTAATATTCATTAAAAATTGGATAATCTTTGAACCAAATGATGGTTTCATTGATAAAATAAGGCATTTAAGCATTGATCGCAAGTGTTGTATCAAAAGTGATTATTCCCGATGAACTTTGCGGCTTAAATTCAAATGATCTGGTTCATCGGACATTATTCGCCAGCTCTTCCTCATTCGATACTCTTCTTAAGTCCATTCAAATTAGTTTTATCGCATTCGTCTGATTCGGTTTCAATCACCAAATTGGCGCCATTTTTTACATTGAATCATCAATTAAAGTCAATTATCCAAAACTTGGACATTTGGCTCATATATAAAGTGGAGCACGAATTATAGAAAAGAGAGACACAAAAAAAATATTGAAATTTTAGGAAGTTGAGTTGAGTTGAGTTGATTTCACAAGAAAGGGTTTGGCACATCCAAGAGTTGGATAATTGCATTGTAATAAAGGGCTCAATGAATAATGGATAGACTTCGCAGACACCACTCCAGGGAAGGAAACAAAGGGACGCCACGAAAGGGTGAGTGAGATAGAGATGCCATTTCTCGGAGACTGATATTGTCGGCCAAAACTCGTTGGTTCTCAGCATTACATACACTAATCCCCGATAATTGCAATCAGACATCACTATTAAAATCGAAGATCTGTTGATTATTACATACAATCTGTTTGTGTAATAAACAAATGGATTATTCGAGGCGTTGGCGAACCGCCGGCACTAAAGAAAACATAACTTTTGTATTGAAACTCATTATTGTTTGATAAGACACGAAAAAAGTAATCAAAACTTTCATTATTCACAACTTTGACCTTAATTTAAGTACTAATTCACTCGAGTCTTAACATTATTTTGAGTACATTTAATGTCTATTAAATAATTCATGAAAAGTGAAAATCGAGTCCTTTTTCCAGTAGTTCGTCGAATTAGTTGTTTTACTCCGTTTCGATGAATACTAATCAAACGATTTTAGATTCAAATCTGCACTAAAATTATAAATACTTTAAAAAGGATTGAATGGAGTGTTTGAGATGTGATCTAAATAGCATCAGAAACGAGAGATATTGTCATTATTTCAGTTATTTATTTCGCAAAACCCGATAAAACGTCTGAACTTCTAAACCTATCAATTGAGCGAAGCTTTCCATAAATAGTCCTTCGATGCGATGTAAGGCCCCGTAAATTGGCTGAAGAGAAGCGAACCGGGTTTGGGTCGATCGGTCCAAACGACGAGTTCATCACATCTTTATGTCTAACCTTTTAATCGTCGCATTGATTGCCATCTCAAATATCTTCGACTCAAGTGTTGCACTCAATCCGTCAGATCTTAGAGTTTGCAAAATCTGTTTAATCTCCGGATAAAAGAATATTTCCTTTGTTTGGATCGAGTTTTTCATTATTGAAAATTCTTGAATAATGAGAAATGCAATCGAATTCGATTGTCGGCAGTGAATGAGTGCAACCGATCGGCGAATTCACTATTGAATCACTCCTTTGTGGTCGAGATAATGAATGGCCAACAAAAGCAACTCTTGTGGCCAATCCTTGACCCACTTCGCCATTGATTGGCGCAAAAACAAAATTAGCATCGATTCGAACAATCAGTTCTTCACTTCTCTCGCTAATCGAGATATCGATCAAAACTGACACAAACTTTAATTAGGAGTCTGAGCGCAAAGCCAATTAACTCGAGTCTAATATATCAAACTCTGATTTATTGTCAACATCTGAATGGAATTCACGCCGAGGTCTCCCGCGTTTCGCGTGCCGTACCGCCAGACCCGCACACAATCGGCGAAAGTATTTTTGGCCAGAATTCAATTGAAACCAATGGGAGGACTCGTATATTGTGAAAGATGTGCCAATAGATTGACTCAGGCCTGAGGTAATCGACCGCGAGTTCACCACTCGATGCCACTGCCGGACCAGATCTTAGCCTAATTCTGGGCAAACAGTTATCTCAAGTCATCGCCAGTGAGTCTAATGAAAGCCATTACCGGTTCAATACCTGCGATAAACGTCAGTCCAATCCATCTCTCGGAGCGACGTCGCCATTGACTGGACTGACAATGTGAGCGATCACTGATCGCCTCTGACTGACTGCCGGCACATCCATTGGCCGATTGGCCGTCTCTGAGATCACCTCAAAGATTAGCCCAAAAGTATTCTTCCGCTTAAATGAAACACTTTTTGCACAATGAATGCGTTACTAATATATTAAACATTTCCTTATATAATATAATTGTTTTAACGGAGACTTTGTTTCGCATATTATTCAATATTATGGCAGAGAATGTGAAATAAATATTTTTCAACTGAGATAATATCTAAATCTCAATCAACTCCCAAATCGCATAAACAAATAATATTTATATATAATTTAGAATTTCAATTATGAGAACGAAATATAATTTACTTTCACTTTAGAATTACTCATTTGATAAGTATTTTGTGTTTAATGACATTACGCCTCACTTTTATTCATTAATACACAACCGAAAGGAATAATGGCTTTTCAGACCAATTCTCTCGACTGTTCATAATTTTCCATAAAACAGCTTTTATTTGTCAACTCTTTTGCTTTACTTACCCGAAAGTGAAATCTTATAATCAATTTAAGAATTTCGGGCATAAGTGACCTCTTTTTCTGTTTATAAGCGATTTTAAGCCAAGATTATTCATCAAAATCTTCGTTTGATTAGCAAATTGTGTTACATATTGTGTGAACTTTTTATTCTTATCTCTCACTTAAGCCATAATTTATTGAAACAAATACAATGAAATTCAATATTATATATATTAGAAGTGAATCTCATTAAAAGTAATTTTTGCCCAAATCTCCGCAAAAAAATGTAACGCTTTTTATCGGTAATATTCCGATTGTTACCGGAGTTCGTGTCCTTAATCTTGGAACTGATTATTAATTTTATTTATTTATCGCAATTAACCAAATAATCGACAAATAATGGCCGCAATAACCGAATAATCGCTTCACAAATCTTAACCTTTATTTATGAACTAATACCCAAAATATCAATAAATGTATTGTTATTTTTGTTTTCATTATCGGTTCAAATGTTGCGAATATTGGGTCAATAATTATATCGAAAGACTATAATATCTGTTTTGCCTTCGCTTTTCTAACCAAACAGTCATTTCTCGAGAAAGTCTTTCACATTCTTAGACATCATTAAAAATATTTCATTTCTCACATAAAATGAATTTTGTGGGGAAAGCGATCGGCTTTTATTAATTTGGTTGATCCAGATTCTAATGGCACTCTTTTAGACACGCGTGGAGTTTGAATGCAACTTACCTTCAAATGTTTGTCTAAAGTTCACACTTTGAATCAATTTGATTGCCATTTCACGTAGTCTTGCAATTTTTAGATTAGATTCTGTCCAGTGATGGCCACACTCTGTCAGACTCGCTCATCACGAGAGCCGTTCAGATGATAATCTTAGTCTAAGATTCTTAGGTAATATTAGGTCAATTTCGGTACTTCATATACCGGTGTCCCAAAAGATGATAATACTGAATATGAACCGGTGGCTAATTTTCGTCTAAATAGTGTTAATTCGGTTAGTGTTTATCAATTTTGCAGACATTTCACCTAATTTTGCAGTTAATTGCATCAAAGTTTACCTCAAATTTAATTATGATAAATAAAATCCAATAAAAATAAAATTTACTTTGACTTCAATTTTTGAATTATACCCAAACACCTGAAACTTGAAAAAGAAAGCAAGATTAAGGTAATGCGTCTGATGTGTCCAATATGTCTAATGTGTTTGATGTATCTTGCACAGCCTTGCACAGTCTTGCACAGTCTTGCACAGTCTTGCACAGTCTTGCACAGTCTGCACCATTTGATGATGATTTTCAACGCGAACTCCAGAGCGAAATCCTCGAGTGATATGACTGTTGGCACTGGAGGCCAACCCCTGGCCGTCCTTAACGAATGCAAAATAAAATTGATTTGCCTTTCATTTGATTGCAAACGAATGACTAAAAACGTAAATTCGTTTTGGATTTTGAAAACGTTTTATTACTGTTTTAATGAATGATTCGAATCTAAATTGAAATCCGAATGAAAATTATTTATATTTATATTTATTTGACTTCAATATCACAAAAAGTAACACTAAATTTGTGTTTAACCGAGAAATTGTTTTCTTCTCTGAGGCGAAAAGTATACGAATTTTGAGATTTATAAATACAATTAATGATGAGAGCATTGCAATCGAAATCATGTCAAATATATTAATAAATGTAACGATAATTCTGATGAAAATAAATGCAGTTATGCTTTGATGATGAATGACATCCAAATAGAGAACTCATTGATTCGATCCAACCCAGGATCAGATCAGATCTGGTGAACAACAGGCGATCGGTTTGCAGTCGAAAATAAGTTCTAATTAAATGTTTAATTATTGCTTTGCTGTGCAATCAAACGGTTCTAATTGTGGACGACGTTAACGAACTCAGGAAATTGGATATCTCTGAGCGAGTCTTCGCCGACGACTCGGCAATCGATGGTTTATGGAATTTGTTGGACGCGTGAAGGCTATGAAGGGTTGCGCCCATATGTGAGTTAAACACCTTCTTGTATGGCGGCTCCGGTCGCGGCACTGGACTCGACATTTGCACCGACTCTGTCGTCAATTCGCTGGATATGGCCTCAGAACCGAACAAATCTAACGGCTCTATGTTTGCGCTCTTCATTGTTATGACCGGCGGCGCCGTCGTTGTTGTTGTCGTCGTCGAAGTTGTGTAGTACTGACCCGTCCAGTCCCGTATAGACCAGGCGGCTGTCGACGGATATTTATTTTCCACGGGACTCACTGTACTTGTCATCGAGTTCTTTGGCTTATGTGCATTGATGTAATTATAATAATTGAAAAGCATTATTCTGTCGAAAGCTCTTGGATTGTACAGTCCGTCGACGTTCTTATTCTTGTCGATGTCATTCTTGTCAATCTCATTGACGTGTTTGACATTAGTAGCAGAAGAGTCCAAATCTACTGCTATTTTACTGCTAACCACTACTTGATTGCTGGCCTCCGTCTGCAAAGAACTGACGGAATTGACGGACGCCTTCACTGTTATCTGAGGACTGCGTGACTGCGAGTATTTGTTAACCGATGAGGAACTCAGACGAGTGCCATAACTGACATATCCATTATCAGTAGAGTTCTTATTGCCTTCGATTTTATTTTCTTCGACTTTGTTTTCGCTATTCTTCGATATGTTGTGTTTGTGATACTGACCGACAATATTATCCCAATTCAAAGGCGAAGCCATGAGTGGACTAAACTTAGGTTTGGATTCTTCGGAACTCCTTTGAGTTTCTCCGGCTTTGAGTTCTACGTTGTCGTAGTTGTGATTCGGGTTTTTCTCCGTCGTATTAACTTCTGAGCCCTTGTCGTACACCACTTCTGGTGTATATGGCGTTGGATAACGCGTGCCATTACTTGGTTTTGGATTATTTGTCTCATTGTTCTGATTGTCCTTATAATTAGTGAGCGTCGAGTCGGGAATGTCGACAAATGGTAGTCTATACTGAGGATCACCGAACTTGGGAATGGGCGGGAAGTTTGAGAGACCATTAGAAATGAAAGAATTGTCGAATGAGTTGATCGGTGGCTGAGTGAAAGTGCTTATTCGCGAAGACCTCTCATTCAAAGTACTGCCAATCGATCGGGCCTTCGGTGTGATCGGCATAAAGTCTGTGGCAAAACTCCGCGGGGTTTCAAAAGGCAGAAGTGGTACCGATTCGAAGTCGAGAGGCTGGAGATTGTCATCGCTAGAGTCGAACATTTTGATGGCTTCACTGATGCCATCGTCCGAGAAATCAGTGAAAGGATTGGATTCTATGGTCGGAACCGATTGTTGCTTTGGAGTGGGAAGCGGTTGACTGTAAGGACGGGGCGATACCGGCATTGAGTTGTACGGCCGGATAGTAGTTCTGATTTGCATCTTCTTTGTAATGTTCCGGTCGGTCATCCCCGGAATTCTTTGTCTTCGAGGCGGTCTCCTAAAAGATGGTCTCTTTAATGACACCGAACGATAAGGCACTTCATTTGACAGCATCGGTGGCCTCTTATTGAATGGGTTGTCGTAAAAGTCTGAGAATTCACTCAAATCATACATATTATTGTCCCTATAAAAGTTGGGACCAAACAAATTGGGTGCGACTGTGGGCTGTCTCGGAGGCGAGAAGTAGGGCATATTGTTCTGAGCCATTGGACTCATTCTGACCGGTCGTTCGCCGATCTCAACAAACTGTCGGTTATGGGAATTGAGTGGAAACGCATTGGAGACGAAGTTATCGAAGTGGCTATAAACTGGTGAACCGATCGAATTCATGGGTAGGTAATAGTTGTTGTACTCTCTCGACACGAAAGGGTTGTTCCATTGGAAGGCTTGTCTTTTAGAGCGGTGTTTCTTATGTTTCTTCAACTGTTCCGATGCTTCGAATTGCAAGATATAAGCCGGCATTCTCTGGCCGTTTAGGGGCGAAGGGATTACTGTTGGCTTCAGAAGTGTTTCACTAAGTTTTCGTCTCAATTCGCGTTTGGAGACACCGGTCGGCACCAGAAGTGGTACCGTTAGGACACGTTTCGGTCTCGATCTACGCTTTCCTCTCTTGCCTTTCCGCTCGATCTTTACGTCGTCAACGACCTCTTCGATTGGCTCGTTCTCATCCACCGAAGTTTCGACATCCGATATCTCAGACTCTTGTGAATCGGAATCGAAATTGGCGTCCATTGCACCAAAATTCTGATATATCTCACTCATAGATACGTCTTCTCCCAAAATAGGCGTTTCATGTATTGGATTCGAATAATTTAATTGAATTTGGTCTTCAAATAGTGGCGCCCTTTTAAATTCGTGTCCAGGCAATTGGTATCGTGTCATTACAGATGGGAAAAATGATGTGAATTGAGCATTTTGTTTGGTTTCGGTAGGAATTTCCCTGATTTGTGAGTTTTTGTTCGAATTATATGGAGTAACCCTGGGCATGTGATGGATGGTGTTGAAGAAATTCTGCGTCATCTTGGGTGAGACCGGTGTCGCTGTCTTCAACTTATCATTCTGTGTCGCTTCGGGTCTTCTGTGCAAAGATAGCGGAAAGAAGTCTGAATTCAAATTAAAACCGGTGTCAGAATTGAATATCGGAGTGAAGTAATTGTCAAATGGAGAGACAGTCGTCGGTCCTCTTGTGGTCGGAGTCATTAGACTCGGCAACGGAGTTGTGGTCGTTGTGGTCATTGGCGCCGAAGTTGTTGTTTGGGCTCTACTTCTTGTTCTTTGGTTACTGTTCTGATTGATATTATTGACGGTCGACTGTCTAAGAGAGTTGAGAACTGGCCATACATTTGGCGGCACTTTAACTGAAGAATCGGTCGAACTTTTGCCGGGAATGGCATTCCTTGTGTTTGAGTGAACAGTTTGTGTTTGATTTAAATTAATTTGTGCATTATTTTTAGGATTCCTTTCGAGTTTTGTTCTATTCATATGTCTTCTGAATCCCCTGAAGGGCAATATGACCTGGGTCACATTCGTCTCACTTATGGCCACTTTCTTTTCGACATCCTTTCCCATCAAATCGACACTCTTTTCTGTTGATGTTGTTGTTGTTTGTCTGTCAACATCTGAAGAGCTATTTCTCGCTTTAATATAGTTGTTATTTTCGGGACGTTTAGTCGATGTTCTTTGAATGGCCTTCCATTTGGTCAGATAGGGATCGGCCTCTGCTTTGTTGGGCAAACGTGTTGTCGATTCGACCTTTTCAGTAGTGGTCTTCGAGTCAGAACTCTTGGCGACCACTTCGACCGTTTCTCCGGCACTGGCTCTGATCAGCGCCTCTTTGCGGCCATTTTGGCCGATATCTTGTGTGCCATCGGATTTGGTTCTGTTGTGGACACAAGTGCTGAGCGTTTTGTTGAACTCGCAGGCCATCAGTTTGTCGTTGTAGTAGGAGTCGGGCGGACACATGAATGTGAATCGGAATCCGTTTGTCTGACAATTCATAAATTGGGTTATAGTTTGGCAAAACATTTGTTTTGTTCTGATTTATGTTAAAAATATTAAAAATATTCATATTTTGATAATTTGATAGTTTATAAACTTTGAGGCGATTAAAATGCTAAAAGTGTTTTCAAATTGAGACAACCACGACTCGAATTGAGTGTGAATAAGTTAATTTTGGTGGAGAAAACTAAATAAAGTTATAATTTGAGACAATTTTTATATAAATTTAAAAGTGTTGCCAATTATCTGATTAAATGATTCATTATTAGAACAAATTTTGATAATTACTTTGCAATAGTGAAAGAGTTCACAGAACTCATTGTCCGCATAATATCCCTCAGACTTTCCTTTGCAGTTGAATTTAACTTTGGGTAGAATTTTCTGGAGGGGATCGTTGGCCTCGTCCTCCGCCGACAACTTGTCTCCGTCTCCCGACTCATCCACAGAGTTGTTTGGCCTCGAAGTGGTGGTCGACTTCGAGAGAGGGAAAGAGAAAGGCATCGAAATGAGACAATTGATAGAATCATACTTCCACTGCTCATATTGCATAGCTCAAAGTGCATAGTCTACACTCGCTGGGTCCTTATGACCGAGGTAGACAAATTATGTTGACGGTTAGGACTGCATTCAATATTACTAGTAAATATCGAATTGACAATATAGTTTACATGCAATGAGTTGAATAACCTGGTCATATACCTGAAGGTTAGTAGCCATATTAAAAGTGCCTCACTATAAAATAGAAGAGTGTTATCATGATAAATTTCGAATTCACTTAACCAGCTTTAGCTGAGATAATACGTTAATAATGACCAATACGAGTCGAGTTTCAGCTAAAAACACATTTAATAGTTATTTAAATGAGAGATAATTAATATAATGTATGAAAAGCAATGCGAGTAATGTCGACAACATTTAAATACGATTCGAAACTCCATTTCATTAGTATTTGGCCAAAAGTAAGTCATTTGTTGCGATTAATCCGGTAAAGAGACCGCAACTAACGCCAAACCAGTCAACAAACAACTGGAGAGACAGGTATTGGCAGAGAAATGCCGTTTTGTGTCACCGCTCGGTGTTGTCTGGTGTTGGCTCGTGGCTAATGGCAGTGCTGTCGAGTGGAGTGGTATGTCCTGTCTTATCATAAGGAATGGTATGGTATGGTATGGCTTATGCCAGTTATGCTAATGTTAGTCAATTGGTTCGAAGGGAGAGTTGCAGAGCGGCGGCGATGGGAAACCTCTTGGTTTACATAAGAGATCCTATTCGGCCAGAAGTGGGTCACCCGTTAAGACATTGCACAAACCAATTGTTGTTCCATTTCAAGGCTGTGCTAAACATAGGTCTACTCTAGTCTAGTCTATCTGTCCGTTCACTCATAAGCGCCCAATTCGGTGAACATTTCGCTCCATTTCAATAGATATGACAATTGAGAACATATAACAGGTATTAGTAATAGTGTTATGCAAAGCAAATGTTAGACTAAGCGAGGAATTAGTGATCACTTCTGTGCCGACAATGCATTCGATTCGTGAATTAAACGATTAGACAGTATTTTAATGTCTAATCAGTTCACTGCTCTTCACTTGAATTAAATCATTTGATGTGAACTGATTTGAAGACCAATTTAATTATAGTCACCTCTCCTTCGTGTCCCTCTTCTTCCAGTCCTCCAAAGGATTCTTCTGCCAACTGATCCGTTTCGGAGTACAACTCAATGGCGTTCGTCAGCAATGCTTTTCGACAAATAATACGTTTTATTTGATTAGCGATTAGTTTAATGATTGGTTAATAAGTAGTGAATAAGGAATTGAAAAAATGATTGCTTAGACAATCGTAATATTCAAACGCGTTTATCTGGGCTTTCGAGCCGAAGGCCAGTCATTCAATTGATAAATAATTTTCGTTAATAACTTTGCCCGATATCACAGATACTAATGGGTTGTCGCAGAATTGGGAACATTTCTGCCAATACTAAACAAATTATTGGATTCGTGTAAAAAAGTAATTTTTGTCCACAGAAGTGATTTTTAGACATTTTTCACTGAAATTTTTTTTCTTGAAAATTAATTTTCAGTGAAACGCCTAATAATAGTTTAGTTATAGTTTTATTTAGACGAAGAGTGTCTAAAATGGTATCAAACAATCAATTTTAGGTTTGAATCGTGTGAACTCTTCACTGCTTAATCATTCGAAAAGACTTAAATGACATTAAAATGATATTAATTTGGTTTGAGGCCCACCTGTGCTGAAGAGGAGACACATCAACAGCAATGAAACGTTTGTCACAATCGCACGCATTATTGACGGCGAGACCCGAGACAGGGCTCTGAGTGACCGAATCCACGATTGACTCAATCAAAGCAATCCATTTGACGGCGATTTCGAGTATTGTGTTCTGAATATTCTGGAATTGAAAGAAATAAATCGATATCAAGAAAATAGATTTATCTTTTGGTGAAGCAAACAAAGAGTGCAAAGTGTGCTCAAATCGTTTCCGGAATTGGACCACAAATAGTTGGAATGAATAAAATGACAACTTTTGTATCGATGCAATCATTTGAGAAGAATATCGATTTGAGTTTGACTAAAATAGTTTGCCATTTGTTGGACGCAAACAGTTTGCTCTTTGACTCCAATCACAGACCATAAGACGTATTCTCATTGTGTGTTTGAGAAGAATTGAAAGAATTAATGAATTTATTTAATGTCCAACTCTTGTCTGCCGTCAGTGATCACCAATCGTTCAATGTTTTACTCATTTGTCTATTACCGTATTTTCGCATTGTCTGGCACTGTGCGGGTTCAAAACAAATCTCAATATTGGCGAAAATTTTGAAGAGTGTGCGCTTACATATAGATGCCTTTACAAATGAAATGTTCATTCAATTTTTTTTTTTACTTTAGAGTTTATTCAATTAATCTTCCTCATTGCATGATTCTCAGAAAACACGTGTTGTTTGATATGCAATAACTGTTACTGCTTCTATCATATTCATTACCAGCATTAGGCAAAACAATATTCAGCTTGAAAAATAGCCCGGACTATTTTGTAGTACCGTATAAACCAATGATTAATTAGTTTTAAGAGAAGACGATCATTTAGAGAATCTATAACTGATTTGCTAGCTAGTCGGCCCCAAACCAAGAAGTTGATCGAATGAATAAATTGATTGACCAAATCATATTTATTATAATACTAGAATTTCCAACATGAGTAAAATAAAACTTATGTGCAAGTTTTCATTAAAACAGAACTTGATACATTTAAGTGCATTTAGTGGAATTCCATTGAAATGTCCTAGACTATTCATTGATGTCACTAATGGTGTGCGCATACATATGGGGTGCGCTTACATAAGAAAAGCTTGTTCTACCGTCGTGTCCAGACACTGTGCCGATACAAAAGTGTGCCGTATAATGCGAAAATACGGTATGCCAATCAGGAAATCATAAAATATTGGGCAAGAGCAGGGTCGATCTTTAATTACTCAATGGTATGAAGAGATTAACGTTTTGTGTTCTATCCAGGATTATAAACATCAAGTTTGCGGTCAGGTCTAAATAGAATTTAAAGTCATAAGTAGGGATGCGAGGTAGCGTAACCTTGCCAAAGAGTTATGTGAAAATAAGAGAATCTTATTTCTAAAATATGATTGACTTATTTTAAGAACCTCAGTCCTTAATTTCTATTATTTCATCCTGACTTCAAGTTAACTAGTTGATTAATAGTGATTAGTAAACACCAGGGGATTAAACCAAAACCCCTCCCTGAGTTGGAGATTGCTAATCCCCGGAAATGGTAATTTTCGGCAATTTAAAACGGATTAAGTCGTGATTTAAACTGGATTTAGCCGTGATTAAGCTAAATTAACGTTAATTTAAGTTGGAGACGTCATTGAGGAGATATCTCACTTACCTAGCGCACTATGTGTCAGGGATTCTTAATTCAAACAGACTTATTGGAGTGTGTTAGGCAGTATTCAAGAGATAAACTATATGCCTAACGCCAATAATCTTTGTAAATATCTTTTCTTTAAAATTAGAGTCAATTTCAACTAATTTTGACTAACTTTCTAATAAAATTCAAATTCATTAGAACCGAAAGTTTTTTTGCTTTCGAAAAGCCAAAGCAAATGATTGAATACTTACAGAAGTCGTCTCCGATTTCAGAAGTCAGTCATCGATTACTCGTTTGGTGTAATCAAACAATTTTCTATTCAAATAGATTCCCACAAATTCATAGATTATATAACTTATTGCAGCGAATCGTTTGAATTAGTGATGAGTCAATTGAGACGAATTAGTATTCGATAATAATTTGAATGAAGAGCTGTATTACGAAAAAAGGCAATCAAATCACTTCTCAGTGGGCAATCATTCTCATAGCAAAAGCCACACTATTTTTGATATTATATTTTGAACTATAAGAGCGTTCGAAACACTTTTTTGTCGCACAACTGTCTAATGAATAGTTGGCAGAGAAGTGAACACCGAATGCAATGCAAAGCTGTGCCCGAAGTCCTAGAATTCATGTTTTGCAGACTCTAATTGAGAATTAATCGAACCGTAACTGTACTCAACAGTACTAACCCCACCACTAGTCCTCACTTTTCTCAATTCAATTACTTTTTTCCACTTTTTTCTATTCTCTTTCGCAAATATGTGTTTATGTTTAGAATCTAATCAATCATTTCATCGATTTTTCGTTGATTTACTCAATTTTGTGGCATTTTTCAGTCAAATAGCCATTTGAATATCAGATCGACTCTCGATTGGAAATCAAGTTTTGGTTCTAAAGGCCTGAATCGCCGAACAATTGAAGCAAATCCTGATTGCGGTTACCTCTCGAGTCTCGACAAACCATTTGTTTCCGTAAACCTTTATTTTTAAATTAAATTTATAGCAAACTTTGGAATTCTATTATGATTTCAATATTTTTTAAATAAAACTTTTGTTGTATTTTATGTTCGAATGCATGCCTTAAATCTATAGGAAATGTTAGACAAATTATATTTTACAACAACTTTAGACAACTTCAGAAGCATTATTCGTTTGGATAAAATGCAACGTTTTATTCGCCTCTTCTGTCAAAGAATTGTTGCATAAGAAATATGATTTACTTTCTTTTCAATAATTTGTTTTTCAAAGCGAATCAGAGCTCTAATTATCGACCGATCGCTCACTTGTAATACAATTTGTCTAATGATAGTCAGAGTTCGCCAACCAATGAATAAATAAATGACAATTCATAAAAATATATATTTTTTATACTTTCGGACAGCGATTCAAAAGTTTTTTTTTGTCAAAAAGCGTTCATTAATTCAAATGATAGATAATTTAGAATCGAGTTATGCGACTAACTTATGACACACTTTCCAGTTGTCAGCTATTATTGCGAACCGAAAACACCAAAACAGAGCCTATTATGCAAACATAAACGATAATAACTTGGTATTCGACTCATTGAATCAGACATGCGGAATGACTTCACTCCCATGGGCTAATTTTTCCCTTGCCCATAGGAAATAATGTTAAACATTTTCCTGGCTTTATGGGGGGTTTAGAGGAGATTTTCCAAATTTTCGCCCCCAGAGGGGGTTTTTGAATCCCCCCTATTCCGCATGATTGTTATTGGATATTTAGTTTCATCAAATTCACAATTTGTCAATGTCTACACAAAATGTTTCACTGATTGTAACAATCGTGTAAATTTATTTATTATTCAGATGATCAAGAAATCAGTTTAAAAGTAATTTACTGGACAATTCGGGACTCGATTCAATCGAATCAATTAATTTGAGTATAAATTATATTTTAGTTTTGGTGTCTCTGTTGTTCCAAAGTGTGAAACCGAACGATGCAATCATGAAAAGAACGAAAACAGAACTGAAGTGTTGTCGAACACCCGTCCAAAGTGTCATCTCTTTGATTCGGGGTCTCACGAATAATTTTGTGCCCGATATTATTTTCGATCCATTGTCCTTGCACCTGCACAATCGCGTCCAATCCAATGCAATTCAATTATAATTCATAAGCATTCAATTTTTGGTTACAAATACTATGCATACAAATAAAATCTGGAATCACTTTTAATCGCGTAATTGATAACCAAATTATTCATGAAATCGACTCTAACTCTGCCCTTTGACTCGTTGTGAACTCGAAGCCAACTGATTGGCTGACCGATAGTACCACTCATGTATTGCTCGATGGCTCGGATGGACGCGTTGTGCCACGTGTGGAGCACCTTTGGGTCATGTGCCCTGCTCAGGGTCAACAAGCAACAGTCAATCCGCAGAGACAGACCATTAGCCAGGGATGCCCAAGGGGGGGGATCAGCCCAAAATCCCCCCTGGCTCGGAAAATCTTGAAAAATCCCCCTCTGAGTTTTGACGGCTGAGCTCGGACCCCCCTCCGGAAATGGCCGCCGCGCTTCGCGCGGCGGCCATTTTCGGTAATTTAAACCGGATTAAATCGTGATTTAAACTGGA
>JAQGBE010000769.1:0-14812 GCA_034698225.1 Scheloribates latipes | reverse complement strand
GAATATTATGCAATCGATTATGAAATTCAGTGATTAGTCGACAATAATTAGAGCCAAACGATTGAAACGAAATCAAATGATTAATCAAAACATCGAGAGATTTAATTATTAGACAATTATCGATCCGCGCTATTAATTTAATTTTGATAATTTATAATCATTTTTCTTACCTTTTCATCGAATGACTAAATTGCAGTTAATTTTATGAATAATCGCGACAAAAATATAAGTATCTGAATAATAAATCATTGAAATTACATTGAATTTGCGAAGTTTTTGACTTACAAAGTAGGATTGAAATTGATTCAACGTGAAAAAGACCCAGCACGAAAAGCCAACGCGCTTCTTACCGGCTCTTTCGATGAATGATGACAACTAATGAAGAATTTGTGTGATTTTAAACCATGTTTTTAATCAGGGCTTGCAACGGGGAGGGGATTAGCCCAAAATCCCCCCTCTGTTTTTGAAAATCTCAAAAAATGCCCTCCCCGAGTTCGAGATCACTAATCCCCGGAAATGGCCACCGCGAGTAGCGCGGCGGCCATTTTCGGTAATTTAAACCGGATTAAATCGTGATTCAAACTGCATTTAGTAACAATTAAGCTTAATTAACGTTAATTTAACTAAATCAACGCCGAAATAGGCCTTCAAATCGAAAGAACGGCTTAAATCGGACGTAATTAAGCTTAATTTAACTGGATTTAGGCGAAAAATGGCGGCGGCCGCCATTTTGTCTATCCCTCCCCTGATCCCCCCTCTGGCGAAAACTTTCGAAAAATCCCCCATCTGATCCCCTCCCTGGGTAGGCATATGCGTTGCAAACCCTGTTTTTAATCAACTTTTAATCTCTAATTACCTTTAATTTCTGGTCGATTGTCAAAAGTCTATTATTTTGTGGATTAGAATATGTAATGAATAGAGAATTCAATAGTTTATACGATTTGTTGGCTTCGGTGTGCACTGAAGAGGCGGTGAATATTATCAATAGAAATATCAACCAAAAAGATATTGTGGCATAAGTCAGGACAATAACAATCACTTTCGGAAGTGTCTGGTATATTAACAATTGGAGTAAGCATACAATTGATGTGCTGAATGTAAGCCAGGCATTGGCCAAGAATTTCGACCAATACGTCGAATTATATTCACTGATCTCTGAGTATATCGAATCAAGTGATTCAACAATTTCATTGATTTTGATGTAATTGATTGGAATCTTAGAATTAATAATTCGATCGCTTTGTTGTCTGAGTTTTAGTTTAATATATTGACAGATAATAAAGAAATAGAAGAACTGATAGCCGAAGATATTCCAGAAGTAGTGAGCGAACAGTCCGAGGATTATCGAGTGAGGAATTCCGTATGCAATCGTCTCAAACATATCCAGCTTTGAATAGAATGCAGTGATTAAGAAGATGTGAGCGATTTGTCGCAACACCACTGTATTACACTGTGTCACCAAGTACAGTTTCTTATTGAGAGCCACCAATCTTTTAGCCCCTCTTCTATCGGTCAGACCGACACTTAACGGTGTGCACAGACCGGACATCACTTCAAATATCTTGATAAAAGTTGGTTTAATGCTCCGCTTATTGTTGTAGAAATATATCCACTGAGAGCTGAGCACAAATACGCTCAACAAGATTATGACAATGTTGATGGTAAACTTCATCTTGCCGTAGAGATGCGTCACATCACCCAACAACACCAGCAACTGACCATGGTCGCTCTCGATGTTCATTATAGCGACTTTTACTACGAAAAACATTATGTTAAATAGCGCGATGATTATCGGCTTGTTCAAACAACTTCTCGTCTTCAGATCACTTCTGTTCGATTGCGGACACAAACCGATGTCAAACAAGATATCATCCAAATTATCAGCCGTTAGTTCTCTAGGTATTCGACGATCTAACCTGAATTCTCTGCTGTAAAACATTTTCAACTTAACACTGGTCTTCGATTGCGACCATTTGATCACTAAAATTATCATGATCATTGTGATCCTTGTCTTTTATTGTATTCAAAATTATATCAGCTGTTGAAATAAGCAATCATCTTTACATCATCTTTATATCTTGATATAATTATTTCGTTAATATTAGTTCATAGATATTATCATTATATTAAATAGAGAACCATTTTATTACAATCATTAATCAAATAATTAGACCAAAACATATTCTATACACTTGAATATTCTATATTCAAGTATTTGTTGGTTTATCACATGTTAAATTGACCAAGATGATCTTCGTATGTAATCAAAATGTACATATAATAATCATATTTGTAATGGGTATTCAACTTTATTGAATTTCTTATTATGGTAAAAATGACAATTCATAGTTTTACCAGAATTAGCTAATCATATAAATTACCTAGAAGTTCTCTTTTGAGAACACATTAATTATATTCTTCCAAATAGGAACTGTTATCAATTATTATTATTATTATCTACACAAAAAACTCTTTGATTGACCAAGATATTATAAATAAGTTGATGGGATTATCATTTTCAATAATTGAATGAACATTAGAGAACAGAATGATTATCATAGGATTGATTAAAATGTCTATTGTCTATCTTGCTCATTTCGTTAGCCTAATCCCGTCCAACAAGACTATAATTCTTATGCAATTAGCTGAAGAATAACACAAAAATTGTGAATTTTAATTAATTTATTAATCAATTCGTCAATTGTTTTAAGAGAGGAGTTGTGACTCGAAATAAACTCATCAATCAATTTAAAAAAGTAATGAATCGGTTGATAATATAATATTAATAATAATATAAATGATAAATAAAATGCGTGAAATATAAGAGTTCTTTAGGCATCAGAATCAGAATATTTAGTCAAATCTCGTTATTCGGTTTCCATTCGCCAGTTGTCGAGCTCTTTGTCCAACTGTTCCTGAGTCACATCCGGCTGTCGTTTGCCTCGGAACTGACCCCTGAATGAGAAGTTGCGACCTCTGCCCGAGTCTCGGCGGCCGCGGTCTGATGTGCCGTTGGTCTGCTCCTCGCCAGTGGCGGGTTTGTCGCCAATCACCCGGATTCTCATCGGACGACCTTTAATCGGGAAGAAGGTTAGAACCGGTCGGCGTCTGTCCTACTCATACCATCCAACGGAACGCCATTGTATTGATTCATGGCTTTGATGGCATCGAACCGCATCTCGAAGACCAGTTCTGCGGTGCCCAGCGATTGGCCGAACTGGTCGTAGTGAACGGTTGACTTCTTTAGCGGTCCGAACGATGCGAACAATTCAAACAAGTCTTCGTCGGTCACAGAGTAGGCCAGGTTTGAGATCATGAGCCCACACGACAAGGCGTTCATTCGCCGCATGTATTGGTCGGCCGGGTTGTTGAACCGACGGCCGCCGCCGCCACGACTGCCTCCGCGGCCTCGACCACCAAATCCCTGTCCTCCCGACCGCTGTCGGAATTGCTGAGGCTTTGACCGCTGCTGTAGTGCTGAACCTCTTCGACCGCCTCGGCCTCGACCGCGACCACCAACTCTTATGCCATCTCTTATGATGATGTCATCCAAAGACATGTCAACGCGGTCGTTGGCGGCCATCACTTCTTGAGTGCACTCTTCGGAGAGATATTCAAAGACTTGATTACTTTAAAACTTCAAAACGTGATTAACATTGACTTCAATTGTCAACAAAACAGTCAAAGCATTCAAGCATTCGATGAAATGAATTGAAATTACATTTGTTTTCGTCGATTGGACTCAATTTGCAAATAACGCAAACTAATTGCAAACCAGTGATAATCGGCTCAAGACTTGTGATGACAATCGGTCTTCTGATCTCACGTTTGTTTCGTTTGGCTCTTCGTTTGAATTGCGAAGAAGTGTTGCACACAAATCACGTCCAATCTGTTGGCCAGCGATCGCATCGATCGGCTGCTGGTCTCAAGTTGAGACTCTCAACTCATCTCTGGTCAGTCGGTAATGAGTTTGGACTCGAGATCGCCGAAGAACTGTCTCACCTGAGAGGAGTTCCCAGCGGATTGTCCGCATCGGCGCTGTCAGTCCAGGTCTTGAGGTGTGCGACCGTTGACCGCTATTTGTCGTCATTTGTGGAGAACCGCTATAAATGGGCTGAACTTCAGTGCAATTGCAACGCGAGATCTCTTCAGAGTTGCCAATCAATTGAGTGGTGTTTTGCAAACATTTCACTCAATTGTGTCAATCAGTCGCCGATCCGATTGACTCACCGCTCGCCAGCCGAGGCCTCACTCACCCGAGTCGTGTCAATTAGAGCGATCGCCACCGATGCAGTCCAAGAGTCGGCAGACGGCAGCTCAGCCGCCGCTCCACAAAGTGATCATGGTCGGCTCGGGCGGCGTCGGCAAGTCGGCACTCACCCTCCAGTTCATGTACGACGAGGTGAGTCTCGCTGCTGGCCAGTGGCCACACCTGCGGCCGCACCTCTTGCAACGTGTCTCTCGTCACTCGGATATCACATTTCAATCCTTGACCTCTTTGTGACCCGAAATGCCTCTCTGTCTGAACAAACCATTGCACTGACAATTGACAGCTAATTATTGTTTTGACAATCAGTTTATTGAAGACTATGAGCCAACAAAAGCCGACTCGTATCGCAAGAAACTGATGCTCGACAACGACGAGGTGCAGATCGACATCCTGGACACTGCCGGTCAGGAGGACTACGCGGCCATTCGCGACAACTACTTCAGGTCCGGAGAAGGCTTTCTCTGTGTCTTCTCGATCACAGAACACGAGAGCTTTTCGGCCGCTCATGAGTTTAGGTATGTGTCGATTCGATTCGGTTCGGGGCTCAAACTTCGGGTGACTATTGGCCACAAGTGTACAAACATTGAGCAAACAGTGGTCAGAGTAACTGGCAATGTATGACCTAATTATCATTAGAAGATATTTTGTTTACCATTCAGTCAGTTGTGTTACACAACTTGTGTATCAAATAGCGGATGTTTGTACACAATCTCTTAGTTACCGACTTTTGCGCCAATTATTTACGACCTCTGACCAGAACCGCCCGTTTATTGCAGAGAACAAATACTTCGGGTGAAGGGCGACGACAACATTCCGTTCATTCTGGTCGGCAATAAGGCTGACTTAGACGAGAGGCGTCGCGTCACTCAGTCCGAGGCTCAACAGTTGGCCGACGCCTGGAAAGTGCCGTACGTCGAGACCTCAGCCAAGACTCGGCTCAATGTCGATCGGGTGAGCAGTGAACGCCTTTTTCGCTCCAATTATGCGCTCATTTGGCATCAGTTTGTGTCAAATCATCTGTTTTTGTCACTTAATTGCCGACAATTAGCTGTAATGACTCGAAAAAGTTGATAAGTGTTGCTCTCATTTGCTCTCATACTGTCACTAATGACTGCCACTAAACAAGTGATGTATTTCTGCAGGTTTTCTATGACCTGATGCGAGAGATCCAGAAGCGAAAGCTGTCCGAAGCCGAGACCAGCAACGGGCCGAAGAAGAAGGCCAGGAAGAAGCGGAAGTGTGTTATCCTTTAGATACTTATTATTGAAATTTCTAATTGAATTAACACTTATTTAATATATTTAAAGTTTTTAACGCATAATACAGATTGAAATCAAATCTTTTTCTCATTTTTCTAAACAAATTCTGAAATTATTTTTATTCATAATTAAATATAATATACATTTGGATGTACCGAACGAACGAAATTGTAAATTCAGATTTTAATCTAATTTAAAGATTTTAAACATTTGATTAAATATAATGATAATTAAAATAAAATAAGATTTTTATGTTTGCGACGAATTAGCGTTGGATTTGTTGACACATTTGTGTCCAATGCAGTCGTGCGACTCAAAGTCGGAGTCGTCCTCCGAGTCCGAGCTCTGGTCAAAGTTGTGAGGCTTGTGGTAAACGCAACAACACTTCGACTTCTTTCTGCCCAACCCTTCGTTGTCCACCGTTTCCGTACTGAACGACACTTTCTTCTCGTCCGCCGACTTCTCCTTATCTTCGCTTTTCTTAAGCTTGAGACGAAGCACTTGAGGACTGACCGACGCCGACGAGTGGCCACTGGACTGGCCGTCGGTCACATCGGTTACGGTGAGTGTGTCCGTCGAAACGGGTTCGGTCTTCGTGCGAGACATGGCTGGCCGTCAGTCACTTGTCACTGGAAGCCGACCGACATATTGGCCTTCGAGTCATATGTTGGCGCGCTTTCCATAACCAACGCTCGGCTCGACTGACGACGGGTCGGCTGTGTGTGTCATCAGCCGTGAGAAACAACGCCAACCGTATTATCCCTAACTGACCAGACATACCACGATCTCATAGCAGGGTCTGAGCCGTCACTAACTCACTGTCCGCTCTCACCCGTCGCTCACAGCGGTCACAGACGTAGTGTCTGTGAGGCCCTTCAGTCCTGCAATCACTGCAGACGTCATCACTAGCGCCCAGACTGGTGTCCGCGGGACGCGCCGCCAGACTCTGACCCGATCGACACCTTTGTCCAGCACTTATCGCTAGGCTTTGCCGACATAGACAGCACCCTATAAGCAGACACAAGTGTCCAGAGCGTGCAGTGCCGGCACATTGGGCTCCAGCGGCGGCCCTCTAGTGAGTGTTGAGTGGCTTTTGTTTGCTTGTCGTGCGACAGAGTGGAGGAGTGAGTGAGCGCTGGACGTAAACAGAGTCACACAATGTGTTGGTCGGTCTCAAGGCTTGCACTCAATTAGCTCACAATCAGTGATCACTGCCTCTGCCACCGACGGACAGACCGCTCACGTGTGACCACCGATCGCTGCCGTCGATCGATCCGATCAGTCGACAGACCGACGCCGAGACAGGCCTTTAGTGGTGAGCCGAGCGGTCGATGCGGGTCACTCCCGGCCATCCCTCTCCTGACCAGATCTGATTGGCAGCCACTGTCACACTGTCTTCTAACCGGTGTCGAACAGCACCGCAACTGATCCCTCGATGCGACTGATCTACGAGCAAATGGCCGCCACTGACGACATAACAGCCGAATGTATGTTTACCGTCGGCTCTCTGGTCTCGTGCGTCACCTGCTTTGATGTGACCGTTGAGGGCGAAGTGATTGCCTTTGATTACACCAAAAGACTGCTAATTCTAAGTGAGTTGTCTCACCAACACCTCTCCCGACCCTTCCGAGTCGGGAGTTGGTCGAAAGTTCCGACCAACTCGTGATGAGCCGTCCAAATGTTAACCCGTCGGCCCATTCAATGAATCTGAGCTAATCTCGAGCTCTTTGTCACAGAATGTTCGCCCACTGACGGTATTGTCAACCACTCGGACATCCACTGTCTAAACCTCGATTGCGTCAAAGATGTGTCGGTGAAGCGCGAGGTGAAGAGAGAGGATGTGATCAACACTCAGTTGACACAAATCAACACATCAAAGGCATGTCACTCAAAATGATTCAGTCAATTGGTTTAATGATCGGCTGATCTGACCATTCGGTAGGTCGAGGATCGGCGTCGCCGTGCGATCGAAGAGCGCAAGCGATTGGCCGACGCGTTCAACTCAGGCGTCACTCCCGACGGCCTCAAACTGTGGATGACTCTCAACAAAAGGTTGGTCTCTGTGACACTTGGAGTGAGCCGACAGTGAGTGACCGGTTGTTCCCGTTGTGTCCGTAGTTTGCGCGACCTGGGAGTGGTCTGGGACTCGGACAGCATCATCATCGACAACAGCGTCCGAATTGTTCCGCCCTATAAGGCGGACAATTGCGTGGGTCTCAAGACTCGGGGATCGCCCGACGGGTCGGTGAAGCAAATTAAAAAACTGGTCGACAAGTATTGGACGGATCAGAAAGCGGTGGCCAAGTCTGACAACAATTGCACCAACAATTAGACGGATTTTAGTTAGACTTCTAATGTATTTCATTTGACATTGCGATGTGCATGGCAATAAATGCAATTTTGAGTAAAAATTGGTCTAGCTAAAAGTGAAAAAAGTCTGGTTCCGCCCGGGATCGAACCGGGGACCTTTTGCGTGTAAAGCAAACGTGATAACCACTACACCACGGAGCCAATTGATGATTGCCAGGTGATAATGCGCCATAAATTTATATTACAGTCTTGGATGATCTTGCTCATCACTTTTATCACCAATTGACAGCAGTATCACAGAGGACTCCAAGGCCAAAGACGATGAAATGAGCATGGCCAATAATTGAATGTTCGCGAGACTAAGAAGAATATGTTCACAAGTTATTTGAATTGCAATTAATGTCCGGATCATTACTCCTGATGACAGTCACTCTGTGCATGTGTTGGCCACAACACGACATCTCGACATTAAGACTCTTGCAAGTCGTTCACAGACACGGAGACCGAACTCCAGTGTCCTTCGCGAGGAACGACCCGTTCAGGTCATTGAAGCACTGGCCCGACGGCATCGGACAGTTGACCGCTCGAGGCAAATGGCGAATGTATAAGAGGGGTCAGTTCATCAGACAGGCGTATCGCACATATCTCGGTGACCACTACTCGCCGCGCGAGGTCTATGTCCGCAGCTCTTTGGCCGACCGATGCTTAGAGAGTGTGTCGTGTCTTCTGTCCGGCGCTTATCCGCCCAAACATAAGAGTCGGCAATGGAGTGAAGGGTCAGACACAGAGTTGGCTCGCATTTGGCAACCCTTTCCGATACAGACATTTATGCCGAAAAAGGATGACCTCGTCTTGAATGGGGTAATCATCCAATTACTTGTTATCTTGGCTATATTGGCATTCACTTTGTATCTAGATCAAAAAGTGTCCGATCGTGCAAGTGGAAACAGACAAAATATGGAATAGAACCATGCTAAGGAATTACCTTGCTGATAACAAACAATTCTTTGCCAATCTGACCAAGTTCACTGGCAGCCGGATAGACTCGATCAAAGCAGCTAGTGCACTTTACGGCACTCTCCAGATTGAAATAGAGCAGAATTACTATTGGCATAACGTGTGGACCAAAGAGGAAGAGCTCGATATCATCGACCGATTGAGTCCAGCCATGGATCTCAAGTTCATCTACAAGTGGGACAGTCCTATAATCAAGAGGCTAAGGGTTGGCGGACTCGTACGGGAACTGAATAACAACGTGCGCAAGGTGATTGCTGGCAGTGGTAACAAGAAGCTATACCTGTACGCCACCCACGACACCCAATTGGCACCTCTCTTGCAGTCGCTCTTCATATTCAATGGCCGACAACCGCCGTTCGGGTCAGCCCTCTATCTGGAAGTGCATCACAACAACGGTTCCGGTCTATTCCTCCGAGCCTTCTATCACAACGAAACAGTCATCGACTCAGAAGCGCCGCATCGGCTCCGTTGGGCTCAATGCTCGGCTCCGACCGACTGTCCGATCGAACAGTACTTTAAGTCAACTCAATATCTAATGTATAACGACTTCGATAAGGAGTGCAATCAATATACCACTCGATCACTATCTTGATAAACATATCGCGATATATTGATCGCTGTATTCTCATTCGAAATAAACAGTTTGATTACATTTTAACTTGGAAATTCCAAGTGGGAAGTTGATTTATAAGGGGGTATACAGCATATAATAACAGTTATTTAAATTCATTGAGAAACACCGCGATAAGATCTCACCTTGCCAATAATAGTCGGCAGAATATCTGATCATAATCGGAATCATGTTATAAATTAATCGAATAGACCTTCTCTAATAAATTTGTTCTTCATGTAGAAGTAGTCTTCGAACCAGCGATCGGCTATTTGCTAGATTTAATGATAATAGTGAGCATGATTATCGATATTGTATTAATACAAACCATCCATATCTTCTCTCCAAGTGCAACTTCACCATCTTGGTCAGTGATGGCAAGGAAATAGTGAATTTCAAACAAATAGACGGCTAAAGTGAATATCTTGGTCTCTCTCAGCAAACAATTCATTGAATTGGTCTCACTTTGTGACCAACTGTTGCCGAATATCACTTCCGATTCGTTGATATAGTTCCGCAGTAATTGTCTTATTTTGTCGTCCGATGGATATGTTTGACAATTCTTCTCTGAGTTCATAATATCGTTGACATTCCGACCCCATTGGGAGATAACAGTCGCGAAGTCATAGCCTCTGAATCCATACGCGGAGTACTCGAAGTCAACGACTAGAATCTGGTCGTCCGGTTCGGTAACTAATACATTGCTTCCTCTGAAGTCGTGGTGAATGAAGACAACCGGCATATCAGTGATTATTTTCAACAACCAATTGGTTTCCGCTACCAAGTCATTAGTGATCAATGTCTGGCAATTATAATCTCGGAGACGGTCATCGAAAGAGTCTTTCGCTGATATTATTCTGCGTTTGTCATCAAAGTACTTGAAGAACCAGTTCGGGCTCTTCTGTATGGGAACGTCCATCGCGTGAATGCGGGCCAACGTTCGGAACAGTTTTTCAACCAAAACCGGATTATTCTGTTCATTAGTTCTGAAATTCCGGTGCTATGTACCCAAGATATTTATTTTACACTCGCGATATATCATTGATATTCACCTTGTAGAAGTGCTGGATCTGTCCACCTTCGAAGACACCGTATACTTTAGGTCCAAATCCATTTTCGGATACCATGAGATCAATGACCACATCATTCAAGCGGTCGTTCCCTTCATTACCCGAGTTATTGAAGTGCTTTCCGCCGTAGAAGCGAATGACCACTTCTTGAGGCACATTCGAGTCGGCTCTCGGCTGAGCGATAGAGCAGTGGTATAACTGATTGGTCATACTTCCAGACAATCGGCTCGAAGTGATTGAGTCGACCGTCTGTTTCATCCAATCACCAGATAAGTAGTCGCGACATAACCGAAGACACCGTTCCTTCAGGTCGTTCGGTGTCTCCCCGCGGACTACACCCTCTCTATCGAAGTGATCGAGAAATTCTTGGACGTCATTGAAATCAAAAGTCTTTGTTACCGACATTTTGGACCCAATGTTATCAATAGTTACTAATCAGTGATAACTTAACAGTAAATCAAAAGTCATTTAAAGTTTTGCATTTCGTAAACAATTTTCAGTCTTAGTTTGCCTTAACGACAGCCAAAGCCAAACATAGGCAAACGAAGTCATTAACACTGAACTGGAATTTGTTTACATATGTGTAGTGAAAAGTTTTAATCGAGTAACAGATGGCTATACCTATGATAACGAATTTAAAGTTAATCAACATAATTGTGAAAAAGTACCAAATGATCAAGTATAAATTAAAATAATCATTATTATAGATTTAATTAATTATCCAAGTAATTAGCCATTAGACGAGTAGGAAGATGAACTTATAAGATGAACTTGTCCGAATTGACGCTAATTTGATATATTTTTGTTAGTATTTTGCAAGATTTCCTGTTAATTCATATTGAATTCGAAGAATATTCGCCTTTACTCGTCAACCGATCGTACGATTCTTAATTTTTTGGCAATTATGAAACTTCAATTCATGCTTCATCATGCGCATCAAAATACAATTCAACCACCCCTTTAAAATGATGAGAACCTTTGCGTTTGCTCCAATATTTCATAGTCTATGAATCATAGATAACCAGTTCATAGTGAAATCATTCATCATTTATATAAAACTAGAATAAATGAAGTTTCTTATGCAATTTACAGAATTGAGCTAGCTCATCCCGTTTTCATTTAAATCGCATATGAAAAAGCTCAAGATCATTCAATTCGCCTAATAATAATTTAACATTTCAAATACTGAGCTCGCTATCAATGTTAATAAATATTTACAAATATTGCATGATTAGAATATTGGCAGCAAATAATATTAATAAGATAACAAAGAATCTGTTCGTTAAACTAATTTATAAATTGAATAATAATCAATCTGTAGTTATTGAGGCATAACATATCACCCAATTTATAGTTAACCAATGCATTAAGTGACGATTTAGCGATTTTAATAGACATTAACCGAGTTAGATTTAATTTAACGTCTGTATCATACGTAAACATGATTTGTAAGCCAACAGTTTTGATATGTTTGCTTGGTAAAATCTAAAATAAAATTGTCATCAAGTAATCAATTTATATCTTGCAGCTAGTTCAATTCTTGTTGAAGGCGATGAACTAGCCGATCTGAGAGGCCAATTGCTCAGGGTCCAAAGTCAACTGACAGATGAGATCTACAGTTTGAAGCAACACGTCCGCAGTCTTATTGGTGGTGATGGTAAGTCTTAATCCACCATGATTGTCTAATATTATGCTATGCTATTTCAAGGATCGGACGGATGTGGCGACGATTGGATCAGCTATTCGAACACCAAATGCTTTAAAGTGTTGGCCAATATTGGAAACTTTTGGGAAGCTCTTGGGAATTGCACTCAATTGGACAGAAGTTCAACGCCAATCACAGTCGAGTCGTGCGAAGAGCAAAAGTTTGTCAACAGATTGATCGATAAGTATAACAACATTTCGAGTGGTGTTTGGATCGGAATCTATTTCACTGATCATCCATTCAAGTGGGACGACGACAGTGAAGTTCAGTACACCAATTGGGCCCACAATGCACCTGAACATCATCTGTGTGTGCGAATTTCCACATCGCAATCTGATCTTGGTCAATGGACTGACGTTTCATGTCATGATGAATTTCTTATTGCATGCCAGAAAAGTAAAATTGCCAAGATAACACTGGTAGAGCGACTAAATAATTTGCAAGATGTCATCGCTGAGCAGCAATCTGAAATTGTCAAACAAAACACTGTGAATGCCGGACAGCAAGAACAAATTGTTGATCTGACTAACAAGCTGAAATCAAATGAAATTCCGATTGGTTTCATATACACACAGTTGCCTGACCAAGAGCCACCTAGCGCAGTATGGCCTCAATTCAGTTGGCAAGATATCACCGCTCAATACGCCGGACTGTTTTTCAGGGCTGAAGGCGGAAATTCCGCTTCGTTTGGAACTGTGCAAGCTGAAAATATTCCACAAATAACTCGAATACGCCACGAGTTTCTTGATAACAGTGAGAAAAGAGATTACATCGCACTTGACAAGGAAGTGAGTGAACCATATTTCAAGGGATGGTACTATTATGGCACTGAAAATAGCAGCATTGAAGCCATGGTGATTGAAAAGTCATTTGGCGAGGTTAGACCAAGGAACACAGCAATCAGAATTTGGAAACGAGCTTAACTAAAGCCAGTTATCATGTTATTCGTGTAGTGTCAATATGCAACGTTATTTCACTTTTAAAATAGTTAATCGACTTTAAAACTTATAAAATTGACAATGTTCAATTAAAAGTGTTTTGTTTGATGAACAGAGAAAGTTGTTGAAGTAGTTGACTACCAAATTCATGGTCTTCTTGATCGGAACGTCCATTGAGTGAACGCGGGCTAACGATTGGAACAGTCTTTCGGACAAAACTGTGTTCATCTGCTCTTCGAGTCGGAACTGTCGGTGCTGGACAACCAAGATTATCATGCTTATAGTTGTCGATTGTCATGGGAATAATTGCAGGCTCTGAAGACCTTTCTTATAAAAGTCATCGAAGAAGTTGAACACCCAATTCGTGGTCTTCTTGATCGGTACGTCCATTGAGTGGACGCGGGCTAACGATTGGAACAGTCGTTCGGCCAAAACCGGATTCATCTGCTCGTCGTATCTGAACTGTCGGTGCTGTTCAACCAAGAGTATCAGTAATTCCGTGAAATCAAGTGATATCTAGTTTGAATTTACCTTGTAGAAGTGCTGGATCTGGCCATCCTCGAAAACACCATATATCTTGGGCCCCAACTGATTCTCCGATACCATCAACGCGATGATCACATCCGTCAGCCTTTCATTTCCCTGGTTATCCAGATTATTGAAATGCTTCGGTCCGTAGATTCTGATGGCAACCGCTTGACTGTCGTCTCCCTTCCCGACGGAACAGTAGTACAACTGATTGGTCATTCCTCCCGACAGTCGCCTGAACTCAAAGCTGTCGACCGTCTGCTGATCCCAATCACCACTGATGTAGTCCTGGCATAACTTCAGACACCGCTCTTTGATATTCTCGGGCGTCTCTCCTCGGATGAGCTCGAGTTTGTCCCATTGGAAGTCATCGACAGTCTTGCAGTCTTTGAGACTCATTAAGTCTTTCTGTATTTCCGACACCTCTTTAGACAAACGGCGTTCCATTCGACTCTCCATTGCTAGTACTGTACTGGATTGTACGAACAACTAGATACTTTATAAACCTTTTGGCTTAGACCTTCCTGTTATATACATTCTAATCAATTGTTATCAGCTAGATCACTTGTTTAGACTTGAGATTATGAGTTGTATATTTAATAAACATGCCAATAATCCTGATGGACATGCTGATCCCATTTCGCACTTAGATGTACCAAGGTTAGTAATAGCCTTCCTATTTTCTTAGGTGCAATCGCACCTAATTTGCCCAAAATTTTATCTAAAAATGTGTTAATCTTCTTGTAGTGACTTTTAATTGAAGTTTATCTGTCAATTAGAAGGACGAGATCAGCTTCTTGCGAAAGTAGTGGATAACATCTAGATAAAAGGAGATTGATCACAACTCCCAACAGTTGTCTCTTGTCTATAGAGAAACGAATCAATTCTTAACTTTAAAAAAATTAAAGAATAAATTGAATTGATTTTGAATTATAACCTCTAATAACACACAATTTGTTTGATTTTAAATTACAATTAAATTGTTTGATAATTGGAAGCAACAAAACACAGCTAGACTTTAATCTAGACTAGAATCTTAACTACCAATAAATAACCCGAACAGTTGTGCTGATTGATTCACAACAGTCCTGTATTTCTATTTAAA
>JAQGBE010000768.1:0-14816 GCA_034698225.1 Scheloribates latipes | reverse complement strand
TATTCGAAAAGTTTTGTTTATTTTCCGTATTTTCCGCGGAAATCTTTGTTTTGCTTATTTCCCGACAAAAGATAAGCATTTAATTTGGTCTCAGACTCGCGTCTGAAGCCAATTAAGAGTCCGGGACTTGTGGTTAGGACTGTCTCCGTCTGGCCGGCGAGCAGAGGACAGGCGGGTCGGCCCTCCACTCAGGGCCAGAGCTCGTTATCTCGTGAGTAGAATTGGGAATATTCTCACAGTTTTCCGAATGCATTGGACATCAAATGTCTTTCGGTTTAGATTTATCGCGATAGTGTCGGCCAATTTGCAACTTGGCAACAGTGGCATCGTGGGAATTTCGCTAGCTAACTCTTGTTTTGCCTGTCTCTTTGTGCATTGCTCACCGACCAAGATAATAAACTGTGATTCGTAATTATGGTTTTGGCAGAAATTACTTTTGTAAATATGCCAGCGATTAGAAGCGTTGACTCATTGGCCGTGCGATTAATTAACGAGAAATTTGTTTAATTTTCCCAAAAATATAAATTGTTTTTAATGTGTTTTCTGTGTGGACTCAGTTCTCAAGTCTTTTATCGAGGAATAAGTTATTATTGATAATTAAAGAACAACTATTCGCTGTAATTAGTTATCTTGGTTTTTCTTGGTACCGAAAAACGAATAGAATAGATGAATGAAGTCATAAAATCGAGGAAATGCTCGTCGATTGCAAAGAGCAGCCAAAAAATTGAATTAACTTTCTAAACAATTATAAACGATCCTTAATAAACAAAATGAATTGAATTTCCAATTCAATAAATGCTTTTTGTATGTGTTCGCCGAAAAAGAAATAAAATTCTATATCGACATTAAGTGTTGGGTAATAATGGGAATCCAATCGATCGATGAAAGGTTTTATGAATGAATCGATGATAAGACAGAAGTATTTAATGCTTTTGTTTTACGTGTAAAAAATTCATTGAAAAATCGATACAAATCTCACACTCAGTCGGCTCTCTCTCTCTCTCTCTCTCTCTCTCTCTCTCTCTCTCTCTCTCTCTCTCTCTCTCGCATTGTGGACATCGATCGATGACATAACGGAAAATGTGTTTCGAGTCATAATAATTAGTTATCAGAGATTTTGTCCCAATTTTTTGTCGTCTTGTGAAACGGTTGAGTAAATCGATAGAAAGAAGCAATAATTTGTATTTTGTTCGTTCATTTATCCCAAACTAATGGATAGGGAGGACACAAACCGATTGTCAACTGGATATACACTTTTTTGCGCGGACCAAAAGCCAACATGACACTTATCGACAAGTTCAATTGGATTGAAAAAAGTTTAAAATATGCTTGACACAGCAAATAGAAGGGCGTGATTGTGGAGTGTGCAAGGTGGTGGTGAGCTTGGTCATGTCGGTCAGTGAGAGATTAATATGAGAGACCGATATGATTAGACAAATACCTTTGGCATATCAGTCGACTTGGATTTGTGGCCGCAATTAATCCGTAATTGACTTGTGTTTGACTTGTGATCAACGTATTGACACTTCTCGATCTGGACCTGTCGTCTGCTGTCATCGGCGGTTAAGTCGAGCGCCGATCTGTTCACCACAAAGTGTCTGCCTCTGCACTGGCACTCAGGAAGATCACGAAAACTGGACTTCATATAGATTGGAACTGGCATTTGGGGACTGACGTGAAGTACTTCCAGACTCGGACTCAATGTGTTTGGCGGATAGCATGATATGGAAAACCACATATCGCTCGACCACTCGCTCTTATCCAAGATATTTATCGAGCAAATAATTATAATAATAGTGAGCAAACAGTCAACAAGCATCTAATTGAACTAGAACACCAGGATGAACTGTGAGCAAGGTGAACTGGCAATAGGAAAACAACGTACAGTAAACACGTTTAAACACTTTGTCTAAACAGTAAAAAATAGGGAAAATTTTGTTGATTTGTTGTCAAAAGTTTGATAAATAATTAAATAACTTGATTATAATTAACGGCAAAACGTGTCAAAACTGTTGACACAAGCGATACAATCAAAACATTGCCGTCAATGCAATGGTTTGGGTCGTCGATAGCGAGTGTCACCCGAAAGGATGTGATGAGAGCCACAGATGACAGTCCGTTGAGCCGATGAGTGACAGACCGTATGCTGTGCTCCACAATCCCAGAGCCGACACCGACAGCACACCAGTAGAGCACAGGACAGGCGGCGACTCTTTTTTCGCCCAAAAGAGTCAAACAAAATCTGATCGCTTGACTGGCTTTCCATTAAATTTCAATTCGCCTTCTCTATCATCTGACGGGAGTCGCCAGGACAGGGTCAGCAAACATGTCTAATGAAATAATGACGGGTCCGGCATGTCATCCCGGCCGTCGAACCAGCGTATCAGCTTGATCATCAAGCAGACAATCCAATTTGCATGCCACATCGACTCCAACTAGCTAAATTCAATTTGCAACCTACACCTACACCTAACTCACTGTAGCCCTTATTGTTATCAGCCATTAACCGGGTTTTTACACGACTTGTTGCGCGATCACAATTTCCTCTACTCGTGACACTTCCTCCACGAGATTACAACTCAGGTGAGTGTGATATCTAATTAATTCGGTGGCGATGATCGTGGATGTGCGGGCAGAGACCGGGTTGTCAGCCCTGGCAATGCCTACTAATTAACAATAACGCAAATATAATATTAGTCGATGTGATAATTGGTGCGAACGACACAACCAAACCATACCATACGAGATGTGCCTATTTTGTTGTTGACTGAGCACAGGTAGTCATACAGTAGAGTCAGTCACACACTGAGTGATCCAATTCTGTTCCGAATTGGGTTCCACATTAGAATTGTAATACAATTTCCAACGAAAAGCCTTTTATAAAAAGCAGTTTTTCATATCAATACAACGATAACATCGGAAACAATTTGCAAACCAAATGGAAATTTGTCGGACACAGGGGCTGATAGGCTAATGAGCAAGATAGATAGACCAGCAAGTTGATTAGCACTCTTAGATAAACTGTGATAAGAGTATCGAATTAATTAGTGCTCAGATAGTGACGATCGACAAGATTGTGCTCGTTCTTTGTCATCACCTGATTTAGGCGATCGACGATTAGACAGTCGTCGACTGATTGGAGTCAACTGTTTTTGGTTCGGCAATCAATTGTCGAAATTAACTGTTCATTAGATGCGAAACCAATTTCTGGCGTCAAATATACAGCACTTTTGGCTGACATTTAAAACTGTTTGCCACTAAAAAAGCCATTACTTCATAGCCTGCGGTGGAAAACACTTTTAACTGTTCGACATTGAGCTGAGTATCAGTTCGTCTGACGTTAACACCGATTATATCATAATTTTGGTCCTATTTTCGGCTAAAGATTAATTCAATTCTATCCCCAAAAGTAAAAGAAAACTAACTTTCGATATTAGGATTGAGTCAAAAGCAAAATGTTTTATTGCTTTTTGCACATAATGTGAGCCAAATTGCGAACAAAAGTTTTTTGGCCAATAATGGGAACACCTTTTGCTTCGAACGACGACTTAATATAATTAACGATAATTTTTGACTCAAATTTTTGCGCTTTATTTATATCGATATTTAAGATCTCGTTTAACGGTCTGATGATTGATAGGTTGAGTGTTTCGATCCAATCGACTCAACCAGTAATTGATTCCCAGATTCAATTCAATTCCGACTAATAATACTGGAAATTGTTGTTCACTCATATCTCTAAACCATTGGTCCAATTAATTGGCGATAAAAACTTAATTTTTTCTGGTTTTCAATTAATTTTCGTCCAATTTATTCGCTTAATAACAGCGATTGATAATTGATTTCAAGCACTAAATGGAGTATTAAATCGATTCTAATATTAGAATATAATAAAAGTTGATTCAAATCTGGAGACGAACTCCAAGAGAGAGGCGAAAGAGTTATTGCAAACAAATCCGTTGCATATCTTAAGGACATTCGGGACTGATTTGATCCCAATATACAGAAACTGAGAGCCAATTCGAGCCTTAATTACAATCTTTATTAACAATTAATTGCAAACAAACTAATGAATAGATAATAAGTTTTACCCCAAACGGCAAAACAAGATAAGAGACGAAATAGAAAATAAAGTTTTTCTCCTCGACTCAATTGTTTCAGTGCTTCTGTATGTCATGCAAACGAGAGCTGTGCATGCTAATTAGCCTGGTGGTCATCAATCCGATTGTTAATGGCTAATAACCATTATTAGAACACACATTCAAATTCATGCGATATTTATAGCACTCGACACAAGACTTCCAATTAGTTTGCGTTCAAATTGATATTCAAAATACAGATACAGTGAATAGTATTTTTAGCCATCGAGTGCCGACTCTCTCATCCATTCAGTGCTCCACTTCTGACATCCATTTCGCTACTAAATCGCTGAATAATTATATTCAAGACAACATATTCCGTGCGATTCGGCAGAAGTGAAAACAAAGATCGCAAACCAAAGCCCAGAAAATCTCAATTAGATTTCAGACCAACCGCTCAGTCAGTGGTCTGTCCTTCAGCTCTGATTATACAATACTTTCGCTGTAATCCAAGAATCGGTGGTTTAGTATCGCTTAAACTCGATTAGTTCGGTGTTGGCCTCACTGCTCAACGACAAGGTGCTGCTGGCGATGCTGCCAGTACCTAATCTCTATTGATCTGGGTGAAGAGCCAGTGCTGCCCAATCTAGCAATGATTAATTAGATTCCTCTAATAACAAAACGTTATTATCTCACAGCGAAGTCATGTTTAATCTTTAATAATCTAATTAAAACTTTTATTAATTATGTTAATAAGTAATTAGAGCGCAAAAAATCAGCAAAAAAACATCTAATCGATTCCCATGGTAGGTTTTCACTCGCAATTATCACATCACGTCAGCCAGTCATGTAAATTGTCTTGTCCTAGCTAATTTAATTAATATAACTAATGGGCTCAGTTGGCCAAACGAGCGCCATATTGGTCATTAGCGCATACCAGGACGACCTCGTTGCACACTACTGGCACTTGTACAGTTGTACTTGCTCAGTTGCATAATTGTATTGGTGCTAATAAGGCTTATGTGCGAGAAAGATTATTTGCTGATTGACATTGTAATCCGCGAGAGTGAACAAGATTATGTCACGTATCGCAGGGATTTGACCTCAAATACGCGTTAGCTATCGCTTAGAATCAGCATGATCATTGTATAATGTTTATTCTATTGTATTAGGGTGATTCTGGCTAAAACATGATTGACAACAACCCTATGACACTGACTCTCTGTCTCTCTCTCTCTCTCTCTCTCTCTCTCTCTCTCTCTCTCTCTCTCTCTCTCTCTCTCTCTCTCTCTCCCAGCAAACACAACAAATTAGAACACTTTATCACTAAAAATAGCTCTAAAAATGTTTATTTTAAAATGTGTTTGAATTCGATTTAGGTTTAGGTGAATAAGAATTTGAAATATGAGTTCAGAAACAGAATTTGAAATCTGTTTTATTCCTCGACTTCTTCTCTAATGGCAAACCAGTCGAACCAAACTTTGTGTTTCGGGAAACGTATGAATGAAATACAGTCGACACACAAAAAGTGGAGACCCTTTTGGGAGACTCTGTATGTCAATGGAGTCTATGGGGTATTCAAACCGTTCGGTTCGGGCTATAAATCATTTTTGCAACGAAACTAATCGAGTTATAAATTATTCATTTATTTATCTTTTTAAAAGCAAAATATTTTGGCCAAAATAATAAATTAAATAATAATAATTCACAGTCCGGGCTATGATTGATAGGTAATCCGGTAAAAAAGCGCCGGGACATCCCAACCCAAGCCAACAGCTCCACTGTCCTTATTATACACTGCAAGAGCATAAAAACTGATTAAATCCCAACAGAATTATGGAGTATTGACTCAAAAATCGAATTAAATATAATAATAAAATTCATTAAAAGGTGAGTCAAAGCGAAGAAAATTATTCAAAATTTTTTGTATTGAATTATACAAAACGAAGACTGTATTGGAGGCAAAAGAGTGGAAAGACTGCACACGAAAAAAGTGTTCCCAATCTATTGATGAATGAAAATGTTGCATGCTCAATGCTCAATGTTGAATGCGCTGTCTCGAAAGCTGCTCATTCACATTCATAATATGAGAGCCAATGAACAAAAATATAAGCCAGCAATTTATGGATCGCATCTCTGCTCTAAATATTTTGATCTTTCAATTAATAATAAAATATGTGTTATATAAAAGACTAACAAAAAATATGGAGAAACAAAATAAAAGTAGAAAAAATGTGCTTCACATCTATGTCTGTGAAGACACGAATACACTGATAATAGCCGTGAAATTTATTTACAAAAATTTTTGGGAAAATGTTTAGAAGAATAAAGGCTTTGCCAAAAAATGTATCGCAAGTTTCGATTGATATCACAGATATTTAACGCTTCGATAATAATAACAATATTTATCTGAAAATTCATATTTTCTTTGGCAAAAAAATTGATGAGAGAGAGAGAGAGAGAGAGAGAGAGAGAGAGAGAGAGATTCAATGAACTGAAAACAATTTTTTGATTAAAGACCTCATCCCTTGAAATGAGTCATGAATTTGATTCATATCTGAGAAAATGTAATTCAAAATAATTACATTTAATTAATAATTGGAGCAAAACTATAATCAAATTCAAGTGAAGCCAAATATTATGGCATCGATTGGAAACATTAATCTAATATTTTGGTTTATATAAGAACATTAACGAAACAAATAATTAATTATTTATTTGTTTTTGCTGTCCGTCTGCGAACGAAAAGCGCTTTTAATTTATGTGTCATTTCAATCCAATTATGAATTATTTGCGATTCGTATGATTCACACAGCGATGAGCCAAACATCACATCTCACACAAGGGTTGTACTCGTATTCCAGGTAGAGGTAGACCAGCCGTACGGCACAGGTATGTCTGCCAGAAGTGTTATTCAACTTATTGGGTCGTAACTAAACGTAACTAAACGAATGGCTCATTCTTCTCAGACAAATCAAATGAATTCTTGTACTTTAAAACGCTAAACAAGAAGAAGAAGTAGAAGAAGTGAATCAATCAGTTTGTGGGCTGAGAGGCAGATGAGAGAAATAGGCTAATTTGGAGCTCAGGCACAGCCCAGTGCCAGTGCTCTGGTGCTCACCAAACAGGTCTCTCGACTGAGTAAATAACTTTTACTCCGATTAAACGCCAAAATAATAATTAGGTTTTTCAACCCATTATTCAAATTGTGTCTAATATTGGCGTTCAATTCAAATTAAGCCGACATTTGAGCCGAACGTATGAATGCGTTTCTCTCACCACTCGATCCTTATCTCAATCACCAGATATGAGCCATTGGTTTGAGAGCCGATAGAAAATCGCAATTTTCAGCTAAAATCGTGACATTTATTGCATTGAAAACCAAATTTCATTATGACTTTAATGCTATACTGAGACCCAGAGCTGTCATTAGTGTTGTTAAATGCATAACAAGTCTTCAATTTATGTCTGCAAACCGATGGTTAGCCGACGACAGGCCGACCATTGATCTGACGGATCACCGCATCTATGCGAGACATATCATACATATCGTGGTCTTTCATAATGGCCTTTGTATGGCTCTATGACTGCATCGGCAATGAATTTCTGACACAATATCTCTGATATCTTGTAATCCATTGGCGAACCGACTTTAACGAGGAGTAGCCAACAAAGGGCAGGGATGCGCAAGGTCACAATGGAGTGGGACCACCCTGGCACATTGGCACAAGCACAGGCGAGGTGGTGTCCCACTAATTTGTACACAATAAACATGGCAATCAAACGATAATTAGCCCACACTCTTGATGTAGCATAATGTCAATGTAGTGGCATTGATCATGTTTAATTAATAAATTCGCATAAATCAAGTACTGATAACATACCATAAATGAATAAATTAACTAACAAATGAAGTTCCATCGGAGCAGCTTGCACAAACAGCGACCTAGATCCAATTGGTGGGCGACCAAAGAGCAAGAGCGTTGATCAATCAGTTTAAAGTGTAATTCAAGTTCAGTGAGACATACAGACTGACAGTTGGAGACCATTATTATTCTAAATTGACAGAACATTGCGTTTCGTATATCCAGAGGTTATTGAAATACAAAACTGAAAATCCAATTATTATTATATAACTACTGGAAAACAAATGCCAAACAAAAGAGCGATCGAAATGCAGAGCAGAGGTATGACTGAGCGTTGTTTAAGGCAACCAATTATGCGTTTCTATCGCACTATCAATGGCTATAAAATGAATACCTTTTTTGCCCTTTAATCCGATTTCAGTCCCTATTATCCATTGTCTACTGTTTTGTAACTCAATTCCTCAAAACTAGAAGACATGCAAAGAGGAAAACATTGGCCGGTATTTCAGTATTTCAGTGCCAATCAGCCGTCGGACCAAACGGTTCATTGTTTGCCAACATTTAGGCCTCAATTATCGAGTGAACGGTTCGCACGATATTAGCCAACAAATGACCACAACTTGTGATGAATGGGCGCTGTTTTGTGTCAACCAAGAAGTTCTGTTCTCTAACTTGTCAACAAAGTCGTGGACTGATTCACCTTGCAATGTGTCATTGGGTTAGAGCTGGCCAATGCATGCATTGTTCAAAGTTTGATTGATTCAATTTCTTTTTTTAAAGCGAAATTTCGAATTTCAAAGACGAAACACAAAGGAATTCGTTGGCTGCCAACCCTAGCCAAGGTGGTGCTGGCCTGTCTCATCTGATGTGAGCACCACCATGGTCACTGACGCCCATTTGCATGGAACAGACCGTGACGTGAAGTGCTTTTGACATAATATCCTTAACAATATATTAACCCTATTATCAAAAGCCAGCAGTTTTTGAAATATATTTACGAAAACGCGTTTAGTGTCAGAAACGAGTCAAACATTTTGTGTGTTTCAAAGATATGTATATTAAATATTAGGGGAAAACACAATTCCGAATGTGATATAAGCGAAGCGCTAAATATAATTATTTGTTGTTATTATTGAACGAGAAAATTGTGTTAATTTATATTAGATATCGGTCTCTGTTTGAGATCTGTTCCCGAAATCAGAAGTGCTTTGAAACAAATTTTGACTGATTTTGCTCTTTAAATAAATAAATGCGTTTTGCAGTGAATATTGGGTTAAAAATAGGTTGTTTTGCGAGCGATATATTGTATATTTGGGAATTAACATGTCAAGATAAGTGAGAAGTGAGATTGAGATTGGCGAGCTTAAATAATAATAGTAATCATCGCTACAATTGTGTAGTTGACACACATTCAGGGCAATTGTATCGCCAACCATCTCACTGAGCAGGCGAATGTGGCCAAGATGAATCGATATCAACTGGCTCAAATGTCAAGATCGAATTGATTAGACGCGCCAATGAACTTGCAATAAGTGCACGAAACTAATACCAAGCGCCAATTGAAATATCAAAAGTGTGTTTCACTTGCTTTCAATTTCGTATTCAAGTAATTGATTTTCTTCAGGGTTTCCACAATTTTCTAAATGTCTTTTGACACCAGAGGAGAGAAATATGTCTTAAAGAAAGTCATTGCAGCGATGAGGGGATCGGCAGCGGAGGGAACGCACCCGAAGAGTCTGTCTTAAGTATTAGCGCCGATATGTTTGACAACTCATTTGTCTTCATTGGTTACACGACTGGAGATAAGAGTCTAAAAATCAGACAAAAGACAAGAGAGGAGTGAAATAGTGGAATAAATTTTGATAAACTCCTGGCAATGGATGGCAACGGTTGGGGCAGTCGATGGAAATATGTGTTCAGATATCGCAACCGAACCGAACCGTTGAGAAGAAACTGATGTGAATTATGTAAAACATGTCCGAAATTATTCCACAAAACTTTTCACTCACTCTCTTATGAATTGAAACTAATTTGCATAATATTTCGTTAACATTCTCTCTGAATGGCACATAAAAAATAATTTAATGAGCTTTCTTCTTCTTCTGAGGACTTGTCTGGTATTTTTAAAATTGGAATCGATTGCTGAGAACTACTCGATTGCATTGAGACATCACTCCATTCACTCCGAAAGCAATTCCCATATATTAATGGGAATATCAACTGATTTCACGGCATTTCATAGCGATTGCCAATCAATTGATGGCATCATCTGATCGCTAATGACTGCACAGTTGCCTCTCATCCAAGCAGATGATGAATGACTATTTCATAGTCAGCCAAAGAGCTCTTCACTTCTTGAGCCGATTGGCATCTCTCAGTCGGTCGGACTCACTCTCGACGTGTTGTGCCTCTCATATCGATCTCCTAAATCACGTCCACAACAGACGCAACGCCAAAACGACACTGTATTTGAGTCCAGCAAAAAAATCGAGTGATTCGTGTGCCACAAGACTAGCACTAGAGTAGCACTAGAGTAGCTTGGACATTTGTGTCACCAGCCATACGATATATTGGGCTCAATAACACACTTCTGGCGCTAAGACTTCGGTTCTGCCTTCGCTTCTAATCATATTTATTAGACTTTTTTCTCCAAAAAAAATGTGTCCTTAGATAACATTTAGCGTTATATTCACGACTCGACAGTCGCTTATGTTTTACTCGTTTATCGCCAAACGTTAAGACCTTTTCTGAACACAAATTCATTGATTTTCTCTTTTACTTTTAGACGTATCGCTCAAACAGTTTGTAAACTGTCTCCAGATATGTATTTTTAGCAGCCATTCTCACTGGTAATTGAGCAAGGCTATAAATATGGCTATCTAATAAATAAGCTAACAATCTTATAAATACTCGAACAAAACCATTATTGAACATAATTTATTAAATTTAGTTCAATTTTAGATTCTATTTATAGCCGTCGATAGAGTGTGACATAAAAATCGTATATCAATTACCAGTGAAAATATTTAACAAGTTATCGAATTTTGCGTTCAATTATTCAGAAACCATTCGGAGAATGCGCCCGAAAGACAGTTTTGAAACAGAAAAACAATTTTAATCCAATTTTCCGTCGAATAACACTTGAAATTCGGGTAATTATTTTGTTTTGTATCGCTTCAGAAGTGTTTACAACAAGAGATTCGACAAAATAGCCAAAAGAATATTCCGCTCAGAGATTCAGTTCAAATGAAACTCAACTTTGTATGAAATAAATGATTCGAAAATGAATAGCAAATTGAGATTTATATTCAACTTAAAGGTAATTCCAATGCATTTGTCGATAGCGGCCAACAAAAGCACTGATTCTCTACTCATCTAAACAACGATTTGAATAATCATTTGCAGCGAACGAAGCGATCGTTTCATTTCTATTGAGTGTGTGCTATCTATTGGGCTCCAAATGCTCTTGCATTGTACACCTGGAGAATCGTCTTATTACATGGTATTAGTATTAATATTATATTATATCCAATAAACCATTATATTCGGACTCATTTTTCCTGAGGATCGGTCTCTACGGCAACCGATGGCACACTTCTGTCGTCTATTGGGCACAACTTCTTCCACTGATATAATAATTCAATTGCTCTTAACGTCTCAAATGTCTGATTCACCAAGATCAGCTTGATTCATGGCATGTGTCTGGAGGCCCATGCCACAGTAGCACAGTAGCAAGCTCACATCATCAATTACAGACATCGTCAGCTCATGTCTGCCACATTAATCGCCAATAACTCAGGGCAACGAAAATGGAAATTCAATACATTTCTTACCTTGTTTATGTTTTGCTTGTGTAACTGCCGCGAGGACTGGGTCTCAAGGTGCTGTGGCGACGAACTTGGTCACTTGCCTGTCGACAGAAGAGATGATAATTAATTATTGATTGTCAACTCACAACTCAAACAATAAACAACTTCCTAGAGTCTGGCGAACGTCATGAGCACAACAGATAGAACAAAGAGCATCACCGTTAACACTAACATAGTAACATGGTCACTATTGTGCATCCTCTACAGATGCAGAACAGATGTAGAGCAGTAGTTCTGTTTGTTTAAGAACTAAACAATGCAAATAAACTAGCAATTGATCAAGGTAGAAGACAGTTTGTATTACATGCTTCCATTCACGCGACTCTTTGTTATCTAGATGTTTAGAAAACATCGAGTCATGTGCCCGGAGCCCAGCCCTAACCCTAACCAGCTCATCATCCGAATGAGCTAGATGAGATCAACCTCATTCGGTTCGTGCAGACCGTTGCCATGACTACTGATCCCATAGATATCCGACACTGCATTGAAATTCAAACAAATATATTGAGGAAAATATTTGACAACTGAAAGCAAATATCGTTTTAAGCCTTAAGTAGAGGTAAAAAAGAATAACTTTTGTGTGAAAAATACAGCGAAACTACAAAACGTTATAAAATATTCAATCAAACGCTTCTTCGCAAACATAAGCCATCTATTTATGCATCGATTGGTTGGATAAGACATTTTCAGAGACACTCTTTGCGACACATTTTGCGAACTCTCGACAAAACATTTTAATTGAAATTCAAGTGCTTTTGTAAAAAAGCTTTTTTGGATTTCGTGATTAAATGGAAATTTGGGACCAAAAGGCGAAAAAGTGATGTCTTTTATGAGAAAAATTAAAAGTATTTTTTGATAATTGAAAATTCATATTATTCGGAGAATAAATATTGATTCGCAATAAAAGGGATTAACTTTTTGAATAATTATTATTTTGTTTCAGAATTAATAAATACAATAAAATAATAGAATATTTTAATAAATCTCTCTCTCTCTCTCTCTCTCTCTCTCTCTCTCTCTCTCTCTCTCTCTCTCTCTCTCATCATTAGAAAACATATCATTCTTATTAAAATCAAAGTATGTTTTAAGTAGTATTTGAACTCAATTTAAGTGAAATCTTGATTTGAAAACAACGAAAACAATTGTTTTTCTATTTCTTACAAATCCTATGATTCATAACAATCCGACAAATATTTGCAGAAAAGGAAAAAAACATCTAAAATATCATGAGTTGAGTGAAAACTGTGTTCCGTTTGGCCACTAATTAGTGGCAAAACTCCGATACGAGAAATCCTAATTACATGTGACTCACAATAAGGAACCGATTGTATGATTGGAAGCGATTACCAGAAGAGCCGACAAAACGATTGAATAATTATTGAATCACTGATTGGACTGAAAAACAGATGAAATTAATGATTGCGTTGCGAGAGATGTCGAGCAAAGGCCTGCCATTCGTGACCTAACAATCGAATCACGTTTTTGCACACTTCGGGCCATTAGTTCTACCGTTCAGTGCAATACACGACCGAAAGTGTTAATGAACTTTGGCTCTCAATCGCAATGTCTTGTGTTATACATATTTTTTACGGGACTCGAGCTCTAAATCTCTCGGGAGAGTGAGGACCGGTATGTGTGGGCGACCGGAGATATTACTCATTAGTTTTGCAGGAATAATATTTCGGTGATAACAACCTTTCAGACACTAAATCGTTGGTTTGTCGCTGTCTTGAACTCTGGTGAGGGAAGGGCTCGCCTCTCAAGAGGACAGCGCCAGTGAGAGGCGAGAAATAGCCGGGTCTTTGCATTCGATACATCGACGGCATTGATCTCGTAGTCAAACAAAACCTTTAATTACGTTTATCCTTAGGTTTTTTGCACTCAACCGACTGAACGAGTCATTTGTCTGACGAAACATAAATTTAATGAAAAATGATTTTTCTGCCGATTCCTGTGATTACACCTGAATTATGGTTTAACAACCTATTAATGCATTATTACTCGCATTGTGTGCAACAATACGGTCAACAACTTTGACACATCTGTTGTAGACGTCAAGCAATAATTTAATTAAGCCATTAAATTAGTCAAATAAGTTGCATGCTCATTGCCAATTTGGTCACTTCTGATTCAATTAAGGTCTCGATTTATCAATAACGCTCATTAATGAGCCAAAAAAGGCAGTGCTAGCTAATTAATTCACTCGGTTTGTGGTGCAATAAATAAAAACCATCAGAATTTCGATACGAAATTCGTATTTTATAAAAATAAAACTTTTAATTTTGGGCCCAAATTCGCAATTTGAATATAAAATCACGAAATTTTCATTAAAATAAAACACTATTTATAATGAGAAAGACCTGGACTTAGATTAGCATTAGTTTCGGTGTGCGATCTGAGATAACCGGAGAGATTTATGCAACCAAATTGAGCCCTAAATAATTTATTAGCAAGATGCATTTGTCGTCACACAGTTTTATTGCTAGATTAAAACGTCCAGAGAATCGGTTCACTAATAAAACGAGAACTTCGTATATAATTAATGAAACAGTGCTTTCAAATTGAATGGAATTTGAAATTCATTGCAATATTTTTGGCGAATAATAACCAAATGAATCGCAAAACTAAACACAAAATTAAGCATTTCTTCCGAAACACTCGCAGTCTATGAAAAGTTAACAATCGAGTGATATATAAGAAATTTATTCCTGGGATTCGCTATAATGAGCTAAAAATAAAACTGAAACTCAATTTACTTATTCTCTACTTCCGAATACTTTTTGACTTATCTATCAATTCTAAGCCTAACTAATCCCGACATTCAATGACTTGCAGCGAAAGACATCGCGATCTCAGCCAAAGATTCGTTTAAAGCAAAGACGTCTTCGAAGAAAATGTCTTTCAATCGAAAACCGAAACTAAAGTCAAAATAAATTGCAGTAAAATTCGAATTTTATTCCGCGATTTATACGGCGTTCCCGAGAGTCGGCACAACTCTTGCC
>JAQGBE010000767.1:0-14817 GCA_034698225.1 Scheloribates latipes | reverse complement strand
GTTAGGCAACGTTAGGCAACGTTAGGCAACGTTAGGCAACGTTAGGCAACGTTAGGCAACGTTAGGCAACGTTAGGCAACGTTAGGCCACTCGCATCCCTACTGGCGACACATGACTGACATCACATGACTCTCACACCTCTTCGACTGCACACAACTCTCAATCCATGTCCGCTCGTGTTTGCCGCCGATTGTCTCCTCTCCAGTGATGTCCAGACCGGTGTCGCGAATAAGACTTTTGGTCAGTAGAGAGAGGACTGGATGTCAAACACCGAAACGTCTTAAGTCTGGCGTCGGCTCCAAAACCAGCGATGATTCCGAACCGAAAGAATACAACTCTTCCGAAGAGGAGATTCGTTTCAATCCACTCGGAATTCAAATGATATCTTCGGGTCTGAGAAAACAACTTTTCGGTAATACAGTCGACAAAAGTGTTGACAAAAGAAAAATCAGTCAAATAATGAGACAATTGAAAAGTCATGGACTGAACCCGAAGAAGACTAAACAAAGCCATCATTTGAATGATTTCGATATCTGTAGACTTATACCCAAACTCTTGTCCAAAGATCTGTCCGAACACTTCCAACTGTTGGGCCAAAAGTTATCCAAAGATTATAAAAGATTAGCGCTTAATCTGGTTGACCGACAAATACCAGAACCGCCAGAAAAATGGCAATTCAGCGAAGGTTGGACTCGATATAGACGTGATCCACAAAATTCGGTGATCGCTGAAAAAGTTGAGTTTCCACTGGAAAATGAGTTAGTCTTCGATGTGGAGGTCTGCATGAGAGACGGCTTGAAGCCCACTCTGGCCACTGCGGCCTCACCCGAAGCCTGGTATTCGTGGTGCAGTCACCGGTTGCTCAATGCGAAAGGCAATAGGAAAGCCAAAGAACAATTCAGTGCCACAATGGATCAGAAGGACCTGATCCCGATGGGAAGGGCCACCGATGCGGACAAACTGATTGTCGGCCATAACGTGAGCTTTGATCGGAGCTATGTTGCAGAACAGTATGACATCCGTTGCGATAGGACTCGTTTCGCCGACACTATGAGTCTTCATATGTGTGTTTCTGGTCTGACTCAACACCAAAGAACTCTTCATTATTCTCAAAAAGTCAAACAAATGAATGAAACCAATGGCGAGACCAGCGATGGGCTCACAGCTCATCTCTGGTCAGGTGTCGGGTCCTTAAATAATTTGGTCGATGTCTACCATCTTTACTGCGATGACCAACAGGTCATCTCCAAAGACCCGAGGAATGTGTTCATTAGCGGATCAATTAGTGACGTTTTGGAGAATTTCCAAGAACTGGTCACCTATTGTGCCACTGATGTCAAACTAACGCATCAGATCTTCAAAACTATATTCCCTATGTTTTTGGACCGATTCCCACATCCAATCACTTTCGCCGGAATGTTGGAAATGTCTTCAATGTATTTGCCGGTCAGTCCTCTCAATTGGAACCGTTATATATCGGAGTGCGAGACCATCTATCGGGACCGCGAAAGGCAGCTCAACCTGTCGTTGCGCGAAGTGGCCGACAACGCCTGTTCTTTGGCCACAAGTTATCAATACAAAGACGATGTCTGGCTTTGGGACTTGGATTGGAGCACACAATCGATTCGGCTGAAGAAAGCGAGACCAGAAAAGAAGAAGAAAACGATGGCAAACACTCTCTCGGCGAGTGATTCTAATAATGCCAAGAGCACTGAATCTGACCAAGAGTCAATTATGAATCGAATTCTGGCCACAGAGTGCCAACTGATGAAAGTCCAGCCCTTATTGCCTGGTTATCCCAAATGGTATACAGAGTTCTGTTCGAAATTGAAATACGATTTCGACTCCGAAGACCAACCGACAAAAGAAGACTTGGAGTGGGAGTTCGGACCATATCTGATAAGCACTCGAATGCGTTCGGTTCCCAAACTGATGCGACTCTTGTGGAACGGCTTTCCTCTTCACTACGACGAGAAGCACGGCTGGGGTTATCTGACCCCCGATGACACCCAATTGGATCTGCCGGACAGAGTGCCCGGAACTGTCGACCACAATAAGAATACCATTTATTTTCCATTAAAACAGTTTAAAGAACTGATTGGAAATAGAAAGATCAGAGACAAGACGTTTGACTCTTTGGACTTTGAGTTCGTTCAAAAAGATTTGGAAGCAATTGAATTGCAAAACAAACTCGAGTCGAAAAAAGGGTTCGACGATGTCATCAAAGGCTGTATTTTCTACCGTCTGCCCCACAGAGGAGGGCCCGACAAGAGGGTCGGCAATCCATTATCAAAAGTAAATATAACTTTAATACAATGTATAATTCGTTTAAATTCAATACCATTGTTATAATTGCTTTATTATCCAAGGACTTCCTCAGGAGAGTAGAGGACGGGTCGCTGTCAGCGCTCGACCCGCTTCTGATCAATGCAGTGCTCCAACAAAGCAAAAGCCTCTCCTACTGGAAGAATGCTTCCAATAGAGTCCAAACGCAAATAGTGGTCTCAACTGACGGATCAGACCAAATGCGTGGCGCTATTCTTCCGCGAGTTATCGTCGCCGGAACTGTCACCAGACGTGCGGTCGAACAGACTTGGCTAACGGCCAGCAATGCCGTGTCCGATAGGATCGGCAGTGAACTAAAGTCTATTATTCAATGTCCTGATGGCTATCATTATGTCGGCGCTGATGTCGACTCTCAAGAGTTATGGATCGCGTCTCTCATCGGAGATGCAAATTATTCTGGAATTCATGGCTCGACGGGAATCGGTTGGATGACACTGGAGGGCAACAAAGCCCAGGGCACAGACATGCACAGCCAAACCGCCAAATCAATCCATGTCAGTCGCGATTTGGCCAAAGTGCTCAATTACGCCCGAATATACGGCTCCGGACAGCCATTCGCTTCCCGTTTCCTAATGGAATCCAATCCGAACTTAAGTGCAGACGAGGCCAAAGAAAAGGCGAAAACCATTTTCACCAAGACTAAGGGCCTCCGACGACTGACCAAGATAGCTGAGCACAGCGGGGACAGCGCTCACCGACGGCTGTGGACGGGCGGCACTGAATCGGATATGTTCAACAAGTTGGAAGAGATCGCACAGTCGGCTCGTCCGACAACTCCAGTCCTCGGGTGTCGTATCAGTCGGGCTCTTGAGCCGAGTGTAGTCAGAGATAACTACATGACATCCAGAATCAATTGGGTGGTGCAGTCTTCGGCGGTCGACTTCCTGCACATAATGCTGGTCACAATGAAGTGGCTGTTGGCGGAGATGCGAATCGAGGGCCGGTTCTCGATCAGTATCCACGACGAACTCAGGTATTTGGTGGCCAGTGAAGACAGATATAGGGCTGCGTTGGCTCTTCAGATATCCAATCTGTTGACGCGTTCGCTCTTCGCTAACACTCTCGGCTTCAATGATCTGCCGCTTTCGGTCGCCTTCTTCACCACCGTTGACATCGATAAGTGTCTCCGCAAAGAAGTGTTTCTCGACTCGAGGACTCCGTCCAACCCTTTGGGTCTTCTCAACGGCTATGGAATACCGTTCGGCGAGTCTCTAGATATGTCTGAACTGGTGGCTAAACTCAGTCGGGAGTCGTCCGACCAGACCATCACTAGCTAGACCATCATTACGATCAAGTTCAATAAAGTTCAAGTTCATTAGCTATCATATACTATAATATAATATACCCTTGTATTGTACCCTTCTATCTAACTGTCGGTCAGTGTCTGCACGTTGTTTGCGAGCAGTGCAGCGATGAGTCACACCTTTGTTGGCGTCATGTCGTCAGTGAAGAGCAGTTTCTTTGTGAGCAAACCAGTGATTCATCGGCCAAACGACTCACCGATCGTTTGCCGGCATTTAAATCATTTAAATCGCCGATTGAGTGCTCTCTGAGTGGCGGTCGTCGGCGCCAGTGCTCAGTCGGACTCCACTGCACTGCACAGCGCATACACACTCACACACAGACACAGACAGACACCGGCACTGGTCAGGTGAGTCCGAGTGGTCACTCCCTCTGCACTGCACTGCACTGGCCGTCCATTGGCCACCGTCACACCGGTCGGCTGGCAATGGCCAACAATGACAACTCAGGCACTGATGCTATTGATTGCTGTCTCTAGCTGTAACTTGTGTCAACTGGCAACAATGTTCAAGTTCATCCGAGGCAAGGGCGGCCACACCTCCGCAGACCGGACTAAACTGCAGAAGGAGTTGTTCGCGTTCAGCAAGGTAATGCCATACCTGGTTGTCAGCTGACGACACTCTCTCATTGGCCTCATCTCCAGACCGGTTTCCACGGCTTCCCTCACCACCCGAGCGCTTTGGCCTATGACCACAGTTTGTCGTTACTGGCCATCGGAACTCGCAATGGAGTGATACGAATGTAATGAAAAGGTGTGTTTGCACTGAATTAACTGATTTCACTCGATGACAGTTACGGTCGTCCGGGCGTTGAGTTTGATTATCAACTCGAGAATGAGTGCGAAATCCGTCAAATGGTGTTCCTCGACAATAGGGCTCAACTGGTCGTCGTTTGCTCGGATAGTTCTCTGCACTTCTTGGAGGTCAACGCCAGCAAAGATGGTCAGAATAGGGCTGTTCTCGAGTGCGCCAAAAGCTGTGACTACTTCGCCAAAGAGTCGTCAAAAGAGGGTTCCCTCAAACAGATCACCACTATTTCCGTCAATTCCAACAACGATCTGCTTTTGATCGGCACTCAGAGCGGCAACACTTTCCTCGTTGACATCGATAAGTTTGAAATCACAGACCAAATCATATATCAAGATGTGGTCCTTCAAAACATACCTGAAGACTACAAATTCAATCCGGGATCTGTTGAAGTGATTACAGAGCAACCACTCCATCCAAATAAGTTTCTCATTGGATATAATCGCGGTCTTCTTGTTCTTTGGGATAACGAGACCCTCTCTGCCGACAACTACTATGTGGCCAATCAGGTGATGATTTGACCTGATATACAATTTGCAGTATTTAATCGACAATTGTATAGCAATTAGAATCGATTCACTGGCTCTACGATGGCTACCAATTTATGAGTGCCCACAACGACGGAAGTTATATTGTCTGGAAGACATCAGACAATTTGCATCCGTCAGAGCAGCCGAAGACACCGTACGGTCCCTTTCCGTGTAAAGCAATAACAAAACTGATCTGGAAAACTGTGGACAACAGGTATTACTTTTGATACGATTCGATTATCCAATTTAGATGAATAACTAAACTAATTGTCGACTAATTTCAGCGACGACTTCATAATCTTCAGCGGAGGAATGCCAAGGGCTTCTTACAACGACAAAAACACTGTATCCATCATTCAGGGAACACCTGAAAGTGGCAAACATCACGTCCTCGACTTTACCTCCAAAGTTATTGACTTCTTGGTAATTGCCCCGCGAGTTGAGGCTAAAGGTATTACATCTGGCAATTGCATCGACAAATAATTGACAGCTCTCTCGCATCTGTTCAGACGCTGACAACCCGTCAACTTTGGTGGTGTTGGTCGAGGAGGAGGTAGTGCTCATCGACCTGACTCACAGCGAATGGCTTCAACACAAACTGCCTTATCTGTCGAGTGTCCACTCCTCGGCCATAACTTGCTGTCAGTATTACAGCGATGTTTCTGAAGAGGTCTATAAGAAGATCGTCGAGACTGGCAAAAAACAAAGCATTGGCAAGTTCACTCAGAAAGAGTGGCCCATCACTGGTGGACAAGTGATCTCTTCGGTGGGCACCAATTGTCGCGATATATTGGTCACTGGACACGAAGACGGAAGCGTTCGCTTCTGGGACGCCAGCTCTACAACACTACCGCATTTATACACTTTGATGAGCAGCAAACTATTCCTGGCCAGTGATGACGACATCGCTCTCATTGATAGCGACGACAACGCTCTCAATGAGACCAACGCCGAAGACGAGTGGCCACCGTTCCGAAAAGTGGGCACTTTTGACCCGTACAGCGATGACCCGCGATTCGCCATTCGAAAGGTCGCACTTTGCGTATACACCGGAACTCTTGTAATAGCGGGCACTGCCGGTCAAGTGGTTGTCTTCGATCATAAGAATGAAAGCTCAGAGAAGCCTCTGAAGAGCACTTTGTTGAATATCGTGAGCGATAAGGACGGGTTCGTATGGAAAGGCCACTCCCAGCTCACTCCCAAGAACGGAAATGTCAAACTCGAGGCCGGGTATCAGCCGTCAAGTGTGGTTCAACTCCAGCCGCCGGCGGCTGTCACTGCGCTGGCCCTCTACTCTGAGTGGGGACTGTTGGCCGCCGGCACTGCTCATGGCTTCGGCGTCTATGACTACTCGTCCCAAAAAGTGGTCTCTTCTAAATCAACTCTAAACCCCCACGACTTGGCCTCAACCGCCGGCGGCGATGCACTGATATCGCGGAGAAAATCTTTTAAGAAGAGTTTGAGGGAATCGTTCCGACGACTCAGAAAAGGTCGTTCGCAACGCGGCGACAAAAGAACCGGATCTCCCACATCGACAGCTGCCTCTTCTTCCTCGCCATCCAAGTCCGACGGCGAGGGCAGAAAATCACCGAAAGGCGAAGTAATTCAGTTGGAGACCAAACCTGTTGAGCGACAGATCGAGGCCCGAAATGCCGAAGACTCGATGGGTTCAATGGTTCGCTGTTTGTATTTCTCGAATGCATTTATTGTCAACAGTAAGTCATCCAATCATATGATATGCACTTAACCTCTAATCACTGGACTTGAACTCAATCTGCAGACTCGACCCAAACCCCGACTCTGTGGGCGGCCACGAATGCCGGCAACGTTTACATCTACAACCTGGTAGTGCCCGCCGACGACAAGCGCTCGTCCGAAGACGTGAGCTCTCAGTTGGCCAAAGAGATCCATCTGAAACACAAAGCGCCGATTGTGGCCATTCAGGTGATCGATGGCAACGGCGTTCCTCTGCCCGACTCATTCGAGCTGATCAAAGGAATCGCCAAAGTGCCCACTCCTTCGGGCCATAGAGTGTTGATTTGCTCTGAAGAACAGTTCAAAATCTTCAATCTTCCGAACCTCAAACCACTAAACAAGTTCAAACTGACGGCCAACGAAGGCGCCAGAGCTCGACGTATAGCGGCCGCGCAGTTCGTCAGCAAAGCCAATGAGAAGCACGCGGAGCACCACTTGCTGTGTCTGACCAACCAGGGAGACGTTCAGGTCATCTCTGTGCCCGACCTCAAGCGCCAGACTCAAAGTCAATGCACGAAACGCGAAGACATTAACGGCATTTCCAGTTTGGTCTTCACCCGCAAAGGAGAGGGCCTTTACTTGCATTCTTCCAGTGAATTCAGGCGCTTCTCATTGTCCGCCCATCACATCACCGCTTCTGTCTGTGGCCTCGAATTAGCTGAGGGCGCGCGACCCGAGAGAGCCGACATCGACCTGAGGCCACCCATCGCTGCCGCGTCTGTCGTCGAGACTCTTCGCGAGGAAAGTACTTCCAAAGATACAATTGATAAGAACGATGAGAAGGGATTGGAGGAGAAGAGCGAAGAAGTGAGCGATGAAGTGAGAGACCAAACAGAGGCCACTGAGACGCCCACCAGCGGTATCGAAGAGTCGTCTGTCACTCACAACGAGTTCGAAGAACAAACTCGTGAGACTCGAGACTCAACCGAAGAAGTGAATGGCATTGAAGACACTGAAGAGACCGCGGAAGTGGTGACAAACGGCAAGCACAAGGAGACGAACCACCGTCAGGACAACGGCGACTCGGACTCGGACTCGCAATTGGAAGCTGACATTAACCTCTCGAATGTGACCGAGAGTTCGGTGAAGACCAACTCTTTGGACATCACGATCGACAGCGTCAGAGACCACTTGACGTAATGATACTGATTGTCACAACTCTTATCTTGTCGTTCCGTTTCACTCACTATTGTCTCCCAAAGGAATCTAAGCCTTTCGGCCGAAAAGGAGCCCAAGAAGAGGACGCCTTCGCCGATGACCAACGACTCTCATCCTATCATCAATTCTCATGAAGGTATCCCTGGTTTGGACACCATCTGACACATTGGTTGACTCGATTCTAATCGGATTCCTCTTTCAGATTAATCGATACAATCAAAGATTCAATTCGGGAAACGAACGCAAATTATTTTATATATATTTATATTATAAATAAATAGATTAAAACAAATCATTTATTTTTAATCTGCGATTCTATTCTATTATTATATAAAAAGCTTAATCTCACACAAACTCTGAAATGATTTTATGGTTTCGTTAATTTGATTATCAATTCTAAAGTTGAGAACAGCTTTCGGTTCATTCGGTTTGTCTCGCATTGCAATACATTTAATCAATTTTATTAATATTATTAATAATTTATAATTGATATTAATATTTGATAACTAATTAGTAATTAATAATTATATTCAATTCAAACCAACAAAACGCCTCACAATTTGTAAATTTATATAACATTTGGTCTGAAAATAAACATAAAATTAATCATTGAATTGAATCGCCAAAAGAGTCCAACAATTGAGTGCACACTCACTGCTCGACAGATGGCGTTCGCGTCTCTGCCCGACCGCTATTGGTTGCGACGGTTAGAGTCTGTTAGAGAAGTCAGAGTCTCTAACAGCTCTCAGCCAATCGTCGCCTCAATGCGTGTCTGAGAGCGCTCTCTCACTCTCTCTCTCTCCCACTCTCTGCCTCTCTCTCTCACCACTGACTGCTGTCTATCACTTACGGACTCTTCTCTGCAATCAGTTGTTTATCACTTTTGACCACTTCTTCGGTACTAACCATTCAAAGTAAGTGAAGAGCCAATGCGGTCTAACCATTGACTAACGCTGAGTGTTTGCGGCAGATGTCTTCGGGCGACAAGAAGGCGGTGGTGAAGAACGCGGACATGTCGGAGGAGATGCAGGACGACGCGGTCAATACGGCGCTCCAGGCGCTGGACAAGTACAACATCGAGAAGGACATCGCCGCCTACATCAAGAAGGAGTTCGACAAGAAGTACAACCCGACCTGGCACTGCATCGTGGGCCGCAACTTCGGCTCCTACGTGACCCACGAGACCAAGCACTTCATCTACTTCTACCTTGGCCAGGTGGCCATTCTCCTCTTCAAGTCGGGTTAGTGGTGACCAGTGGTGACCACCGATGACTGTCCCGATGCGTGTCGCTCACCGTTAGTGTAATTATCACTTCTTTTATATCGATATTATAACTGATTAATTGATTCATTATTTCAATTGTTCTCTCATTTATTAAATATTGTTTATAACGACCGGTAATTAAATTAATTGATTTGTCGATCGATTCGATTCCATTTGTTTTAAATAAATTGTGTCCCGACTCGACTCGAGCGGCCAATCACTTCTTGAAGCCGGTATGGATGGCCGCGATTCCGTCCAAGAAGTTGTCGACTGAGACCAGAGTGAAACCCGAGCTCTCGATCAGCGCTTTGAAGTCGTTTTGGTCGGGAAATCGACGAATGCTTTCGACTAAGTATTGATAAGACTTCCAGTCTTTGGCCAACACTTCGCCCAACACTGGGATTATTTGGAAGGAATACCAGTCGTAGAGCCGAGACATCACTGGATTCCTGACTCGAGAGAACTCCAGACACGACAACTGTCCGCCACTTCTCAGCACTCGATGCGCTTCAGAGAGTGCTCGAGGAATGTCGACAACGTTTCTGATGCCGAACGCGACGGTATAGCTGTCGAAGGAGTTGTCCTCAAACGGCAAACTCATGGCATCGCCCAAAACCCACTCAATTCGGTGGCAATCGGAGGCCAACTCTTGTTTAGCCCTGTTTTGGCCCACTTTTAGCATATCTTCATTGATATCACAGACAACTACTTTGAACTGATTATCGTTCGGGTATTTCTTTCTCATATGTCTGACCACTTGGAAGGCTATATCTCCGGTCCCGCCGCAGACGTCGATCAGTCGAGTGGTCGGCAGTGGATCCAAATGACGGACAAACTGTTGCTTCCAATACCGATGAACGCCGAAACTCATGGCGTCGTTCATCAGGTCGTAAGAGTTGGCCACAGAAGTGAACACCTGTTTCACTGGTCAGACAATTGGCGTCAGATCAGACCAATCGGCCGCTCGTCGGTTGCATACCTCTACTGGCCTTCTGGTCAGCGGTCACTGACTCGAAGCCGAAGTGAGTTTTGTCGGCTCTTTGGCTCACATATCGACTCAATAGAGACAAATGGTTTGTATTTCTCAGCAAATGATTGAAACGTTTTTCCAATTCTTTTGTCAATTTAATCATAATTTAAATGCCGAACAAAAATATTGGTTTAAATTACGGGTCGTTTGCAGACATAGACATAAACATAAACATTAGTGCAATGTTTGGGTCGACAACAGCGCCACCGCTCGCAACACCACTCGAGTGGCCGACTCTGTGGCCGTCGGGTCGAGTGGTCAGAGCATTGGTCAGTGGATTGACTGGTGTTTGCGATTGAGACCAAATCTGTTGAGACATTGGTTGCATTCAAACGATCGATACTTGCATTCCAGTTATGACTACAGAACTACAGACCAGTTAACTGAGCAAACATATGATTGGCGTCTAATATACATGTATTCTAATATATCGGAGGCATCGGAGGCCAACTCAAGCCAATTGGCCAGACGTCCGAATGGCAGACCTTATCTATTAATGTTTGCGATCTAACCTAACCTAACCTAACCTATACAGTCTTGTCTAGTAAATAGTCGTATGTGTGAGTGTGAGTGCGACCAATGGTATGCATATTGTGAGGTACATCGGCTCTACAACGGGTGGCCTTTAAGTTGGCTCTAAACCGAGTCTTTAGTTGGACCCGAAGCACATCGCAGGACAAGCCGTTGTCAGCCGACCAACTCTAACAACTCTCATAACGCTGACCACTGCCAGCAATGCCAAACGAGGTCACCAAATATTGAATCACCAACTTTATGATAACAAGTGACTATAGGTTACATGAATTGAAAAATTTTGAAATTATTGAATATATCAGAGTTCGTCACAAATTGATTCGAAATTTGCCCTCGAGGATTTCAATTTTTTTTAAAATGTCAACCCATAGAGAATTTTACGGATTAGCTAGTTGACAATTTTAATTATTTTTAATCGAATAATGAGATCTGAATGAAAAAAAATTATATTATGGCACAAAATATTCAATATTTCTAGCAATAGAAGGCGTTTATCTCAATTTTAAAAATTTTAAGTGTCGATTTTTTTTCTTTGATTTAATAGAGCATTTATAGGAGAATATTTTGCCCTCTGTCACATATGATCTAACTCTTGAAATAAAAAAGTTTTCAATTGAAAAACTATTTTTTTGGCGAAAGAATATTTTCGTTTGAGTCAAATTTGACCAAGATAATAAAATCTTTGAATTTTTCTTTATCTTCTATATTATGCGACTTGGTGCTGTGAACATTCGGTATATATCGGATTTTCGATATGTCGAACGGTCTGACCTCGAGAGCCAAAAAGGAATTTTTTATTTGGACGACCTGGTATACATTCTTTGGTTAGGTTAGGTTAGGTTAGTGATAGTTAATGTATGATTGGTTAATTTAGTTATATTCAATTAGAATTTACTTGATAACTAATTTTATGATAACTAACCAATTTTTACATCAGGGTTAACTAAGGGGATGAGCAAGGGGTAAATACCCCTGTTTTCGAAAATCTAAAACTCCCCTGAAATCGAAATCGCTAATCCGCCGAATTGACAGCCGCGCTTCGCGTGGCGGCCATTTCAGACAATTTAAACCGGATTGAATCGTGATTTAAACTGGATTTACCCACAATTAAGCTCAATTAAACCAAGAAAACTAATGATTTCAATGATAGCATGATTTTAGTCATTCTGATCGATATTAGCGATATTAGCGAAGTGATCACAAGAAGACTATCAATTGGAAAATCCTAATTAGCAATTGATATCATAATTGACCATGCATATGAATGCATGGAATGTAGTTTGTAAAAATATTTTTAAAAATTTTAGTCACCTTGCTCAAAGTTGGCGACGGATTATCACGGGTAGACATCACTTTCGGGTCATGTTTTCTGGTCATGTGTTGAACTATGCATATCGTGTGGCACATCGATGGATAGGTTAAATAACCCTCTCAAACAATCAATTGATGATAGTTCAATTTAACCAACTAGGTAAGAACCTAACAAGGTTCAAAAAATTGTTATTTGAATGAGGTGCAATTTTCTAAAATTAACAAGTTGAATATGAACAACATTATGATAATGTCTAAGATGATAATAAAGACAACACTCAGATGCAGGCTTGCCAGGTCACTTCACCACAGGCCTGGATTTTGCCTAGAAATTTTGGAAATCTACCTGGACAAACCTGGACCTACGAGTTTTATTGTATTTTCTGCGTTTGTTTTTGAACAAACTTCCCCTGGACATTGTAATGTCCAGGTGTACCCCTCGATGTGACCCTGGACATGTACCCCAAAACCTGGACTGTCCAGACCGGACCTGGACGTCTGGCAACCCTGCTCAGATGTGATGAGATTATTGTTTTTTTTCGGTAGCTCTTGCATTAGCTTTACTTACAGTGAAATATTGAATCGAAGTGATTATAATAAATTATCAATATGAAATGGTCACATTTTTCTGGTTTACAATTACGCTCTAAAGAATATGCAAAAAAGAATTTTTGAATTATCTCATCCCATCTGAGAATTGTCTTTATTATTATTATCTTAGATATGAATATTATTCAAGAAACACCTTGTTATTTTCAATTTATTTTATTATAATCATGTTGTTCATATTAAACTTGTTAATTGTAGAAAATCATTGTAGACCATTTTTGAACCTTTGTTAGGTCCTTTTGAATTCTATTTCAAGTAAGACTTGCATTGGCACATTAATTGTGCCAACATTTAGATTAATCTTTTCTAATATTCTTATGTTGAAAATCGATACACAGATTGGTTTCGAGTTGAATTCTACGAGCCTATGATTACTACAGTATTAGATAGTTGCTTCGAAATCAACTTAATATAAATTTTGACCGATGAGAATATTCCTAACTGTTCGTTGAATTTGAACTATCATTCAAAGGGACATTAAAAATGTCAAAATTATCCATTTCCTCATTTATTTAACCATTTTGCTTTTGCGCACATAATAGTTTGAAGTGTGTAGTGCTATAGCCTATAGCAGTCCAGTTGTAAATTTTAATGAGATCCCTAATACCTTGCACCAAACATGTTAAATGAACAATGTTAATTTATTGCCAATTATTACCTGTCCAGTCTAAAAAGTGGACTACTTTTTAGACAAAATGTCATTCTGCCCATTATAGGCCCGTATTGGCACGTTTGGAGTGGGCTAAGGGACCCACATTGGGTGCGATATATTAATCATGCAGACACGCAAAATAGGTGCAAAGCAATTAGCAACAAGTGAAACAGTGATAATGCAACTGAGCGAGGATAGGTCAGGACAGGTCCTATAGGAATATTGTGATGGCCCACACGTGCACAGGTGTCGCCACGTGCTCTCTGGCGCACACGTTATTAGTATACGATCCCTAGCGAGCAGTGATGTCTCCATTGGTGTCGCGGCCGAGTGTTGACCGCCAGAAGTGAGCGCCGATCGGATGGCCTCCACATCAGTGGCGATGCCTATCGAGTGCATTGAACTCATCGACTCCGACGACGACCAACAGTCAGAATCGGATAGCGAGCCGCCGACCAAAGTGGTCAGACTGAGTGAGCCGTCGGGCAGTGCGGCTGACCACCAGTGCAACGGTCACCTCAAAGGGCACTCACATCCCGACACCACTGACACCAAAGACAAAGAGGTTTGGCTGAAACGCGCGATCGGGCAGTGCGTCGACAAGTGTTGGCAAACGCGCGTCAAAGCACTCGACGACGTCTCCCGACTCGCGGCCGACGATCTCTTACAAGAGCTGAAAGCTCTGAAGAGTGCCGCCGAAGAACGCGTCCAACAGTTGAGTCGAGTGATGACCAGTGCGACCAATAAGCAGCACAAAGAGACTCAGATTAAGTTCGAGCCGCACAGGAATGGGTGCGCTCTGGGCCTCAGTGAGGACTACAGTCTCAAAGTGAAGACCGACAGCAGTGTCAGTGAGGCTGAGAGTGACAGTCGCGACCTCAAGACCCGGACCAGTGTCGGCGGCGGTGACAGTGATTGTGTAGACATCGATTGATTAATTAAAATAGATTTTATTTGAATTTGTCTTTACTAACAACGCCTTTGCTATTATACAATGTATTACATCACATTATATAAATATACATAAACAGTATAGTAGTATATCAGTTGTAACCTGAATGAAGATAATGTGACGTAAAGAGGCAGCAAAAGACGTTTCAGTGCCCCATTGCAATTTATGGCCCCCTATATGGTAACCCAACTTATATGCCTAACGTACCCACAATAAAGTGCCGGTTGTTGTGAATGAAACAACACTGTTGTCGACTCTATTCACAACAACCGGCACTTTATTGTGGGTACGTTAGGCATATAAGTTGGGTTACCATATAGGGGGCCATAAATTGTGATGGGGCACTGAAACGTCTTTTGCTGACACTTTACGTCACATTATCTTCATTCAGGTTACAACTGATAGTGATCATCAATATTTTGTTATTAGTTTTAAATAATTAATTAATGTATTAATAATAAAGTAAACCATCCTGTATAATAGTATGTTTTAAAATTCGTTGAAATCGGCTAGATAGACACGACTTTAATAATATTTTGTGAGTTGCAAAATTTATCTTATGCATTTA
>JAQGBE010000766.1:0-14838 GCA_034698225.1 Scheloribates latipes | reverse complement strand
GACAGACGACAACTCGGTGCTGGTTCTCACGGCATACCTCTGGGAGGGCCTCAATCTGACCACAAAGGACAACAGTCCGTACGAATGCCGACTCGTAGTGCGTGTGCCGCCCGGAAAAGGCATTGTGACCACTGTGAAGACCATCTCCTTCCACGACAACGACACTCTCACCTTCAGCGGGTCCAACTCACCAGAGGAGCACATCTGGGGTCGCCACGACGAGAACTACCGATACAAAGAGATCGTCGCCAAACCCATTAAAGACGAATTTAGTCACATCTTGGTCAAATTCACGCCTGGAGTCAAGACAGTCCAACACAACGCAGGATTCGAGCTCTCGTTCACAGCTTTCACGCGTAAGAATTGATTAAATTATTTATGAAATATGCGGCAATAAATAGCTACTTCAATATGACCTAGTGAAATGATCAAGTTCAATTGCCTCCATTGCCTCCAAGAATAGACAAATAGACTAATCAATGCAAAGAATATTCATTGCAATACTTGTGAATCCAATAGAATCCTTGAGAAGTGAATTTCATAACAATGTATACCAGAATTTGAATATCTATGGAGTGCTTCGTAACTCCAGGACTACAATAATAGTTTGCATACAATTGTTTGCCGGCGATTCGCAAATCTCTCTCCGATTCTAATAATTCTCTAAATATAATTTGTTTGAGACGTTTTCTGATGAGAATTGCATTTAAATCTAATATAAGAGTAGTTCTCATCGCGAATGTTATAAACAAATTGGAAGCGAAGGACTGTCGCCGTTGTGCACAGTATTAGTCCAAACAAATCAGTGCCAAATCACTTGACAATTGTCTTATTCTTTACTCCACACCAGAAGCGAATAGTTTGCCATTGATTTGCGATCTAATTTAGAATATGATTACAATGACTCGCATTCTATAGTCAGACTCGGAGCCATCCAAGAGATTAATATAGACTGGAGAAGGACACATCTAATTGGATCTGCACAATTGCTTTATTCTGTTTGTGCAAGATCAAATGTTATACGTTGAGTTGAGTTGAGTTGGTTCCAGATAATTAAATTGGTTTCATTGCTATTATACCAAACATTTCTAAATCCAATCGGGAATGTGTGAAATTGTTTACTCTGCTCTGCAATTTACCTTATAGTCAGCCAACCTTGCACATACTCCCACTAATTATTGCAAACTTGCATTAATCAATGGCTCATTGATTGTCCACATTGACAGCCAAAGTCGATTCGTGCAAAGACGACGAGTTTGACTGCGGGAACGAGCGGTGCATAACATCTGATGTTCAGTGCAACGGATACAACAACTGTGGGGACAGTGAGGCCGACGAGTCGGGCTGTGGTGTCAGCCTTTGGGTTATCATTCTTCTGATCGCAATCGGAATACTGGTCGTCGTGTTGGCTGTGTTTGTGTGGTATAGAATGGCTCAGCGATAGGCCGGGTCTGACAGGTCTGAGTCGCGCATCTGTTGCGCTCCGACTCGAGTCAACAGATTCTGTAAGAATTGGATCGCAATTACTGTCAATAATAATAACCATCGGTTTTGTTACTAATGAAGGAATGTCTGAATTGAATAACAATCGAAACGATATATTATTTTATTAATATATTATATTAATTGCAAGATATGTAACATATTATCAATTATTTTCACAGAAAGGAAAAACAATTTACGGAATAGAGTCAACAAATTGTATATATTTATAAATATCTATTAAAATATTGAATTTAAAATACATCGAAAGCGACGATCGATTCGGGGTTTGAAACTAATTTAAGTCAATCTGATTTCAGTCTTGGTCTTCCTTCTTGGAACCCACTCTCAGCTGAGGAAGTCTTCGAGCTCTGACTTCGACAACTGTTTGGTCTGATTCTGACTCGAAGCCGAGCCAACGAAAGCACCGAACGGTTGACTGTTCTGCTGACTGAATGCCATCGAATTCGAAGCCATCATTGGATTCATATTAGACATCGAACTCATTGCTCTCATGGGCTGAGAAGCGGTCGGGGTTTTCATGTTTGGAATAACAATGCTATCGAAGGCCGACATATTGGGTCGAACCGACTGTTGCGGAGGTGGAACGACAGGGGCGGTGAAGGCCTGGAACCCAGTGACTGGTGGCTGCGGGTTATGGGACTGGAATGCGTTGAACTGATTGTTTAGAGGACTAGAGAACGACTGATTAATAGATGTATTGTTTGGTGTAATTTGGCGCGAATTGAGCGACAAATTGGATAGATTTGAATTGATTAGAGTCGATGTCAAGTCCTTGGGTTTGCTCTGGTCTGCCACTGGTTTGGTCATCTGCGGTGTCAGAGGGCTCTGTGCCTTAAGTCGTTCACTCTGTTCGTTCTGTTTCGCCAGTCTCTCCTTGTCTTCGAGACTCAGCCCATAAGTGTTGCTATTATTAGTGACGACAGGACTCGAAGTGTTTGCTAGAGTTGAGAGACTGTCAAAAGAAGGAGACGTTTTGGTGCTATTGAACAGCGTTTGCTGCTGTGCTTTAATCGAGTTCAGTTGTTCCAGTTTTATCTGCTGCTCCTCTTCTACTTTTGACAGCATTTCCCTGATTAATGACGTTATCGTTTGAAACTATTTCAAAATAGATTCAGACATTAGTCTTGCGATCGGAATGTGAAAAATGAGTTGAATGAGTGCACACCTGTTGTAGAGACAGTCCGTTCTCAATGGACAGCGGAACCAAAAACGGAATCACTTTGGTTGCCATCACTTCTTTAGTCAGACCTAATTTGTTGCTATTCATTGTCAACCTATAGATTGCTGTCAACGCAGAACACAATTATAAATAAGACAAACAAAACATACAAATAAATAAATTCATACCAATTGAAGCCATAATAACTGCCGGTTCTCGCGATGGGATCTGAGGTAATATGGGTAGCACTTCGTCGAGAACCAGCCATTTGTCCAAATGCTCCAAAATTTTGCCCAAACATATCAAACAATTTACTCGAACTGATAGTAGTTTTGTATTCATCGCAATATTTTTGAGACGCGGCAGAAGGGAGTTCTTCGTTGCTGTATAATCAATGAGATGAGCCATCGATGGAATGACACTCAAACAAAGCTCTTGTATTTGTTGGGCATCGGAGTCAAGAGATCTATAAATTAATGGAAGGATATGTTCGCGAAGGGAATCGGGATTAGCCTTGAATTTCGAGACCAAGAAATCCATGTTTTGCATCAAAATGATGCCGATCTGAATGGGCTCTTTCATCTTGAACACAGTCACTAAGTCAGGCACAATCCACTTCTGGAATTGCTTGTCATCGGTGTCTTTGGCGATCAGAAGAATGTTGGGCAAAACGAATGGCACCATATCGGGGTTGACGTGCTCTTTGGCCAGACTCGACACAACCCGATGCAGTTTCACGCGTTGCGGCATTTGGGACAACAGTTCGGGCAGACCTTTCGGAATGGAGACAATTCAAGTATTGAATCAGAATATTGTTGCATAAGTGGTTAATTCAAACCTTTGTAGAACTGACTCTTCTGAAGATTGTCCCACTGGTAGAGAGCGTCCAAATACTGGAGTGTTTTGACCAGAATGTCGTCAAAGAAGTGCAATTTGGAGAACTGTATGGCGTCGGGTCGCAGACGAATGTCGACACTCAACAACATCTTTATGTGATTTCGCGAGTCTTCGGGAATGCATTTCAAACTCGAATCTGAAAGTCTCTTCAATTGTTCGATTCTCTTGGAGCTTAAGTTACCGGCGCTCTGGAGAAGTGGTTTTCCTTTGTTATACAGAGTGAAAGTGAGTGCACCCAAAGAATACATGTCAGCACTGGACTCGACGGTCGTCACGTCGCGGTCCAGATATTCGGGAGCGATATAGTCGGGGTTGGGCTGACTCATAGGCGGCACATCTGAGTAGTTGATTGTACTCATGGTCGCGAACTTAAGGGGCATTTCATTTGGGTTTATGGTCTGCGCGCAGAAGTCGAAGCCCGCAATCTTCCAGACACCGTTGCGGTTAACGATAATGCTTTCGGGACATAGATTTCGGTGAAGAAGCTTCACGTCGTTGTGGAGAAATGCCAGTCCTTCGGAGACCTTTAATAATCCGTATTTGATTTCGACGTCAAAGAACTCGTATTTTTCAATCTCTTCGCTCATCGGATTCGGACTGTTCTCCCGATTGCCCAAAAGGTTGGCCAAACTGGCGATCACCTAACAAGACAAACATCAAGTTTGTGCCCAATGGTAAGCAATGTCTGACCGGTTCGGTGGCGAAGGCGATGGAGTCTCTGCTCTCCTCGAGGTTGTGCTGAACGGTCAGAAGCGACGGGTGTCTCAATCGGGTCAACTGATTGACGCCTTTGCGGATGGTCTCCAAAACCAGTTCTTTGTCCTTCTTATTGAGCCTCTGGTCCAACGCCTTCTTGTCGAGCACAAAGAGTGCCGCCTCTTCTCGAGTGCTCTTTTTGATGGCGTCGTATATCTTGAAGCAGAGCTGCGGTCCGGCCGACGACACGTGACGGATCAGGTCGTACTCACGAGTCAACGGATTTCCGGGCAGTGCTGTCGACAGGTTTGTCGTCACCGTATAGACCGTCGAGGAGACAGTGTCTCGGATGCGGTTCAACACGGACTCCATCTGTAAGCCGATCGGTGGTCACAGATGTCGGTCACCGAAGATATGACTCATATGTCAGACTCGAAGATGTTTTGCCATTAGAGTTACGATCGCCGCCCGCTTGCGGCGGCCATCTCACCAAGATTCACTCGCCTGATTGCCATATCGAACCGAGTTGCAACCAAACTGATTGACCTTGTTCATCAAACGAGCAGCAAGTGTCAACATCAATGAAACTCTTGTGTGACCTGTATGTGAGCAAGCTCAATTCTTGCCCTAACATCGAGCTTGGACTGTAGTGGCGTCCATAGCAACCACCCATACATACAATACGAGCGCTTAATTGAATGAAAACTTTTTTTGCAAGTTTAGCATCAAATCAAATCACTTCGAGGCAATTATTGATCACTTCTTGTGTTATAAGTTTCGTGACTTTTGCTGATCACTAGATTTTCGATTAATTGATTTCTATTTACTTTACGTCAAAACCAATAAAAATAAATTTTCAATAAAACTCAATTCATTGGTAACGCACTTCACGAGCGATCAGCCAATCAAACCTCTCGTTTAGACCCGAACCCCGAAACTTCTCCACAACTCTAAGAGTTGCGGTATTTTAGCGAACTTTGCTCTGGATCAGTTCAATCTGTTGGCCAGTGAACAGACTGTAGGCGTAGCCAACTTTGCCGACATTGAAGAACGGGTGCAATTGGTATTTGTGGCCGTCGACCAAGCTCAGATCCTTTTTGGCGTCCTGGCCCATAGTGGTGGCCACTTCGGTGCTCGCCGGCAAAATCAACGGAATAGTCTTCATGTAATCAAAGCTCGTGTAGTGAAATATCTTTTGCATCAGTTTTGGCGAGTCTTTCACTTTTCGGCTGAACTTGTCGTCAATGAAGTCCGCGATTCTGAGAATGTGTTCCTTTGGGTTACTCTTCATCTCCTCATAGGTTATAAACAGAACGTTCGGTTCGTTTCTCCGACAATACCACGAAAAGACGTGATCGAAGTAATCGCCAAACGCTTTGTACCCGTCGACAAATAGTTGGACCCATTCTTCGAAGGCAGGGACACCAAAAATATGCGGTGCATTGCACACCATATTATCTTTTATTAGAAAAATTGTTATTAGTATCCAATATCAGTGATGGAAAAATTTGAGCAAGGCCAAATGTACAGAAAAATATCAATAAACTTTTCTTACTTTTAATATTTAAACATTTTGAACATTTGGAAATATACTTGATTATTTTGCAGGAAATTGTTGATTTAATTTCTAATTGTATTTCATTCATCGTTAAAGCAAATGACAGACAATGTTTGTGCACTGCATAGTCGGCCGATTACGAGTGGCCAGGGATCGGATCACAGTATAGAATATCTATACAATACTTATGCAATGTGCCTGTAGCAATTTTAAATATTCAATTATTCTTTTCATACACATTGCAAATCAAATGAAGACCTAATCTTTAGACCTAATGATTATAACTAACGAGGCTGGTATTTATCTTGTTCCATTAAATTCACACATCAAGATAAAATATTAGACGAAAATGTTGTTTTAATTGAAGTTATCACCGCAAACGTGTAATTGCTTGTAATCATAAACTGCATAAAACCTTGATAAGAATGTGTTCTTACGCGATGTTTGCTGCAATATCGCAACTATAACACAGACCTACATTCAATTGAATTGTCCTCAACTAATATTAGAAGGTGTGCCACCATGCTACAATTTTATGTTTAGAATTGGTCACTTGGGCTTATCAAATAAGGTAAGGCCTATGAAACAATTGCAATCAAACAGTTGCAGGTGAATCGCTTTGCCAGACTCGTGTCAATACATTACTGAGCCAATGTCCAAGGTCATGTCATCAGCAAACGTATAAATTTTTATTTGATTATCATTTGGAAGGGAAAGCGATTCGAACTACGAGTCGATTGAATTTATTAGTTTAATTGTCGTCATAATTAATTCAGGTTTGCAATTGGGGTATATCTTGAGTGCACGGCTCACATAACTCTCAATTAGCGGCGAATATCGCGACTAATTATAACCCAATTTTAATTATTGTTTGCCATTGGAATCGTTCGAACCGATCGATCGTCATTTGATTTCAAGTTTGGCCCAACGATGCACTCAGATATGTGCTGAGTGGTGAGGAGTGACGAGTGATTGCCAGTCATTGCCTGACTTACGGCAATAAATCGAGCAGTGTCATTTTGTGTGGCACACCACTCAATTTACTATTCAATTAACCTAGCTCTAGCTCTCACAATTATTTACCGTGCGATCAAATGCAAATACATATTTGCATTATTTTCCTAGTTTATTGAAAGACAATAAAATGTAATGTTTTTTTTATTCCATCATTTTATTTGACTAATAAAATGAGAACAGAAAGCGAATAATTGCTGCCAACAGTGAACAGACTTTGCAGACTGAACAGGATAAAAGTGAATTGCACTGACGAACGCGAACACCATATCCTTTGCCGACCGCATAAGTAAATAAGTCTTTTGAGGAATAATTTTGGTCTTAATGTTAGCCTTCGGTTCACTTCGATTAAAGTCTGGTTTTGTTTTTCGTCTGAAATACCGTTTGAACTCTTTGTTTGTTTGCCACTGAATCGAGGTCTCACTCGACGTAGCACTGGATTAGCAGATAATCGGCTGACCAGTGATACCATCGATGCCAACGACAACTACAGTAGTCGACCAGTGATGTCCGCCTCAGAGGTCAAGCAGACAACGAACTAATACCTAGTTGTGGGACAAACAAACAGTTAAGAGTCTTCGGAATTCAATGTCAATTGTGTGGTCAATGATGGGCACACTCTTTGTCTGCATGTGCTGTAATTGAATCGGTTTATGCACAAGACTACCAGGTACATCTGCGATGCAAAACATGTTGGCTGGTAACAAGCAGCTTGTTATGACTTGATTGACAGTTGTCTATTGTCACCTAGATGATAATTTGGAATTTTCAGCCATAAATCCGGTACAAAAAGGTTCAATAAAATTGCACAATCATTGGCATCGATCGCAACCCAAAGGCCACTCATTCAGCAAAATATTGAATTCAAATATCAGTAGTAAAACAATTTTTTTAGAAAAGATTTATTAATTTTCTATAAAAACGAACACAAAATCGATTTGAAATATATATAAATTCAATCAACGAGAATATTGTACTAAAATGGAGGAAACTTTTCAATTAAAATACAAATCGATTACTAAAAACTAAAAACCTAAACAAATAAGTCAAACGACTCTTCAATTAATTTAAATTAGTTAAACATTTCGTTAACAACACTTAATATATAAACAATTGTCAATGCGTTCGGACTATCGATGAATCAATGAATATATAATATATAATATGTTATCAATAGTTATATAATATCTAAAAAATGAGTTTAAATTATTAATAAAAATTCAAATATCATTCCAAATATTATTATCGAAAAACTAAACTCATTGTAAATTCGGAACTTTTGTGACAATAGATTCGATTCAATTAACTTTCAAATATATCCTCTGTTAATCCAATTTGTTGGCCACGTCTTTAGCGGCGCCCCGTAGTAGCCGTCGGACAGCTTTGAGCGCGAATAGTCGAGAGCCGTAAGACTTGACGAAGAAGTTGATGAACAGCAGGAAGAAGAGGGCGTAGATGAAGAGGCCTGAGGCCGAGGCACTGAGGCTGGTGTCGCACTTGAGGCCCGACCACTGCATGTAGAAGGCGTTGAAGTTGACGTAGAGGCCGAACACCATCTGCGCGATCTGCGCCACCGTAATGGCCATCGCGATGGACCGCGAGATCGGGATTCGCACCGCTTTGAGCGCGTAGTAGCTGTACATCACAGAGTGGATGGCGAAGTTCATGTTGACCATCCAGCGGGCACTGGCCGGCGCCTCACCGATCACGAAGAACGCGTAGCTCAGAGTCAGCACGTGATGGATCCAATGCAGAGATATCAGTGATTGCTTGCGCAGAATTATGAAGGCCGTGTCGCCCAACTCCACGATCTTGGACCAGACGAAGAGCCAGTACCAGAAGGTCAGTCTCACGTCGTAGTAGTACGAACTGACACAATAGGACGACTCGAAGCCCGAGTCCCGGATCACAGACACAAACTCTGGCAGACATCTGACAGTTCCCAGAATCGAGAACACGGCTAACATGAGGTTCCAGGCGAAGAGAAGCGGCCGCATCGACCAGCCCTTGTGGTTGGCCATCACTTGCTGGCCGATGAGGACGAAGGCCACGTAGACGGCACTCACGTAGAGCGCGACCGACCAGTTCTGGTACAGCCATTGGCGATGATAGTCACGCGCGAAGTTGGCCTCCACGGGCAGTGCGAACGGCAGACCTGAGAACTGTGACCAGTCGGTGGACACGTTTCTGGTGAGCTGAGCGTTGAGCTCTTGGTTGGCACCGAACATGACGGGGACGGCTGCGAAGACACCTGAAGACTAGTGGAGTCGAGTGGAGGCTTGGCTGCAGTCGAGGGGATCGGCGTTTGTGTTACAGTCAGTGACACTGAATGAGCACTCGAGTGACACAACAGTCACAGGAATGACAATTGCAGTGCAATCGGAGTTGTGTTGGCTTGGATTGGATTGGATCCGATTGATTGGATTGACTGGATTGGAGTGAGTGTTGTGTCGAGCGATCAGTGATCAGTGGTCGCCAACCAAGTGCTCACTGACTCGTCAGTGAGTGACAGTCAGTCGGTCTCCCAATCGGTTGTCATATGATTCACCGCTTATTATAGTTATTACACTTTTATATATTCTTATCGTAAGATTCGCTGATTTTCTCCTGATTTGCACAGTTATAGAGTTATCGGGATTGCAGTCGCTTTGCAATGCACTGCAGACACGAGTTGGTCGACCACTGGTGACGACCTCTGCCTCACTGCCTCATTGGGAGCACTGGTAGGCGTATTCAAGGTAGTCGTGGACCTGAGCCCTGAATATTGAATAGTGAGCCCAACAATACTAAACAGTACAGCACAGAGTCGAGTGACACCACCTCTGCAGCTGATCACTGATCACAGACTAATCAATTGAGAGCACAACCGATTCGCTAATTAACTTAATTGACTCAACAACCGGACAATTAATATTCTACTTCATTATCCAATTGAATCAAAACTTCTTTTCACTGCACCTTTGATTCGCACAACGATTGCAACGAAAATAATAATATTCTTCGTTCAAACGCCAAGAATTATGTTGGGATCACTTGTGGCGAGACTTCTGTTGGAGAGAAAAATTATTCTTTTAGGGAAACAGTTTTGAAACTAAACTTTCATAAAAATTTATTGTTGAGTAATAACTGTTTCATTCGCTCGGAATCAGACAAACGATTACTACTGAGGAAAACGGAATTGGATTCTGTTTTATATACACCAAAAGTGGTCGTACGTAAGGTTTAATCTATTTTTCAGTTACGGATAAACAGTTTTAATGCGATTCTCGGCTAATATTCGAAAATCTATTTCGAATTCGAGGGAAACAATAGTGAAATAAATTGAATTCAAGTATTGGTTCCGTAGAATAGAGTAATACATATGGAACTGCTGTTGTCATAGCAGACGCCAACTGCGATAGTCTAAACTTTGTCGCACAAAATGTTGTGACAATTTTTGAAAAGTCATTTATTTACCGCTACTTCGCCACTCGTGAAGTGCTTTTGTGCGCCAATTCCTATGAATATTATTATAGCGCTAATAGAGACCAATATCTGACACAAACATGTTTTCCAGATAAAGGCCACGGAATTGCGCCGACGAGTCAGGAGAGACCACAACACTCGACAACATTTTCCTCCACACAAACCAATTGCTATTAAACTACACTTAATTGCTAACTCATAACATATTTACTGAACTCTAATATCGTTTTTCGGTCGCCTTTATCTCAATCAAAGTCCTACTCGTAAAACGAGAGTAAATTCTTTCAGTCGTCACCTAATTATTACTGAATTTGTAAATCATATTCGTTTACATGTAAAGGATTAGTAGGATTACTAATTATCACTGATTAGCCAGAAATAAGTCTTAGACGACGACAGATAACGTTCAATCGATTATAACTAATTGTTTATAATATTTATATTTAGGTATAAAATATATGTTTTTTATCAGTTGTGTAGTCGAGACAACACTTTCATACACACGTTTCGACACCAAAAATGCCGAAACAAGTAAAAGAGAAAATCGAGGGACACATAGACACAGATGAGAATTAAATAGCGAACTACCTGTCAGTTGTCGGGATTGGTGTCGGCACAGACACTGCTGACATCGACGACAATCACCAGAACAGTGATGTGATGACAATGATGTGCACAACAATGACAACAATGCCAACCAATATCTGCTGTGAAGGCCTTCGAGAACGAACTCGAGAGTCGAGTTTCCCACTGAAACAGACCGTCAGTTCTCGTCTAACATGTGTTTCACTTTGATATGATTGCGAATGGAGAGTAAAAGTTTACACGAGGTTTGGAGCTAAATGAACGAGGAACTATTTTAAGGCATTCCCGCATGAATGTAGCGTTCGATTTCATGTCTCGCGACCGCTGCGGCCAATGATAGTCAGTGACTGACCGACTCTATGCAAATCACTGCTTAGATTTGGTTTGAATATCTGGATTAGCGAATATTATTGGCTTGCCAGAATCTGGCAAGTTTCAAGCCAGCCCTCCTCTGCCAAGCGGCGTTGCCTTAAAGGCCGACGTCTAAATAACCAGTTTGATTTCACTTGATATGATTTGATTTGATATGATTCTCATTAGATTTGATTGCATTGCATTAGATTCCACTTGACTTGAGCGCTATTGCACTTCACCCCAGTCTATTGCAATCATTTACTCCCGGAGTCAATCAATCGGCTAAAGGTTTGCCTATCAATCATATAATCAATGTATTGAATAGTGAAAAGAGTTTAACTGATTTCGTAATCTTTTAGATCAAAAGCAACATTAGTCGATCGAAAATTGGAGTTCAGTTCAAATGTATTTTTTGATTCGAGTGCAGTCGAGAAGAGTGAACACACTTTCCCGTCAACGCTCTCCGCAAATGTTGCTCACAATTAATTACTGCATAATTTGGCCCATCGTTTGCTATACGGGTTGTGCACAGACAGTGACAATACATGACACACACAGACACTGAGATTCACACAATATTTTGACTAAAAGACTGATTTGAAACCGAAAACCGATTGAGATTTGAAATAACACTTCGCTAACAGAAACCACTTTTACTCGGTTTGGTCTCTGAAACCGGTTTGCAATGCAAACGCCAAACAGAATTCGATTTTTTTATGAGTCTAACAACGAATTATTTAACAGTTATTAGCATTTTAGCGGAGCTGAGAGAAGCCACTCTAGGAGACCTAATTCCGAGATGACCTTGCGCATCTCTGACCCATGCATTGTCTAATCGGCCGCAACCGAGAGCCTAATTCTAGGCAATTAATTGGAGAAATTATGACTAATTTTATTAGAGTTGAGAAAAATTATTGTCATTTCATAACATCAGATAAATTGTGAATTCAATTCAATTATTAATAAAATTGTGCGAAAGTTGAGTAGAATTTTCTGTTCAACCCTTTCGTGAGTCTCTCGGTCTCGACAGGCATTCTTCAAAGTCAAAGAATGTCAAACCGTTTTGGTGTCCACTGCGTCGACCAAAACGTTGTGTCAATGCAATTAACATAAATTAATAGAGAGATAAGTCGTAAAGCGGTTTGAAGTCAAAACTAATTAAAAGTAAAGTGAAATATAAATTGAATGATAGCTGCGATGGAATTTAAAAACGATTAAAATTCGGTTAAAACGAAAACAATTATAAAAAGTGTGTAAATCTGTCAACAAATTAAAGACATCATTAAATGTCTGGTCATTTATCAGCACATAATTAGTGCGATCACTTCCTCGCAACCCATTTTGGTTTGTGTTCTCTGCGGGGAATAACTTTGCCGAACGACTTGGCCGACCTGACCCGCCACACATCCACTTCCATCTCGTGCTCGTCTCTGTATGGTTCGGCCGTCGATGTCGACGCTCTCGCCGTCTCTTCGAGGCCTCGCGATTGGACAATCTTAATGCGATTGGCGGGAGTGATGATTGGCTGCACCGGTTGGTTCTGTACTCTTGGAGTGTCGTTCGGGTCGGCCAACCGGTCAATGCCAACAGTGGTGAATGTCCTGGCTCTCTTGGTTGACTCGTCCATACGAGTTGTTCGCTCGAGTTTCCTCTTTCGGACGATCTTCTCGTAAAGCTTATGGCCACCGATGCCATCTCTGACCGGACTCAATGACATCTCTTCTTTTTGCTCATCTCGTTTGCTCTCGAGTCGCTTTGCTCTGAGCACTTCTTCTTTGAATTCAGGCAACTGTCCGATCGGCGGAAGATCTTTATTCTTATTTGGTAGACGTTTCGGTTCCACGGGTTTACGACAACGCGATCTTTTCTTAGCCTCTAAGTAACCATTCTTTAAAATCGGTCGCAATGGACGCGAAAGGCGTTTATTATTCACTTTCGGCAAATTGATCGGCTTTTTGGATAAGGTCGACGAGTTTATGGTCACCGACTTCTTCGCGGGTCTAACAACCGGCACAATAATGGGCTCGTCGTCTGACTCACTCTCGTATAACTCCGGATCGGATTCAATTGATTTCTGAATTTTCTTTGGAGGACTGTTTTCGGAAACTTTTCTGATTATAGTTTCGATATTTTTGTTCTTAAGAATGAGATCATCCAATGGTTCTCTGCCAGCACTCTTGGCTCTCTTCTTCTTCCTCTCCCTGGCCTCAGCAATCATCACCGGATCGGGAAGCAGTTGTGCCCATCCCTTGACCAGCTGTGTGGCCAACTTTGTCACCTCACCGGACCAGTCGAGTGTTCGGATGTGATTGACGGTCATTCCGATCCCGGTCTCCACCAGGTATTCCAAAAGCATCGGCACATCTCTCAACCTCATCAGGATCTTGAGTGCATTGGCTGGTCTTCGTTTGGTACTGACGTAGGGCCGAGCGATCAGTTGTTTCAGTTGCCGGTTGAGACTTATCACGTCTATCGATGTCATGTCGTCGGGATTTGGATTTTGTAAAATGCAATAACAGAATTAAAATTAATTAACTAAAACATAAATTAAAAACTTGTCATAAAAGAGTGCAAATTAGAAAATAGTAGAGACACTGATGGAAGTGGTCAACCAAACAATCCGACCTAATCGAGACCAGTCTATGCTCACTGTGACTGTGCAATAGTGCTATTTTGAAATCTCGTTTTCCAATTTCTTACTAATGTGTTGCTCATCGATGACCACAAGTTTTGTATTTTAATGAATGCCGATAAAAGTTTTCCTAATCGATGACTGAATGATAACTACAGTGTAGTATTTGATAGATGAACACTCAATGAATTATACAATGTATATAATTATAATAATTGTGATTAATTATAAATCACAATTATGTATAATCTATTTGACAATAAGTGATTATATTTTCGACTACTAAAAAATCTAATCATCAATACAAATAAAATTCTAATAAAGTTTTAAATTGAAACAAAGTCAATTGAAAAGGCCTCCATTATGTTTTATTTGCCAAGAATCGATTTATTTGCGCAGACAAACATGTTTATTCAACTAAAATTCATTTCTATTGATCGTCTAAATTACCGTTAAATTTAATAGGTTGCTCGATCAATATTTTCAATTTATTCAAGTAGATCTTATAATCAAGAAATTATTTTTTTTTCAAACTGAAATCCATGCTAGGCAGCATCTGTGAGAAGAATATCGATGCCCTTCACAATTCAGTACATTCCTCCGAAGAAAGCCAATCAAACCTTTCGGATCTCGAATTCAGTGACAATTTTCAAATTGATTTTAGGAATTATTTGTTAAGTCATTCTGTTATACATTTCTGTTGTACCAATCGATTCAATTGATTAGCACATATTTGAATTAGGAGACCACCATAATGATCGAGGTCAGTGACAAGAAAGCGCAGATCAATTTCCCCGGTATAAGCATTTGGGAAATGTTTCCTCGGACTGAACTCACTTACGGCTCTCATAACTTCAACGTCCGAATACCTCTTCAGCAGACAAACGACTTCATCGACAAACGATGGCTGAGGAAACTCGAAGACGGATCGCTTAATATGAATATTAGTGAGGTTTGGCAACAAGTCATGCA
>JAQGBE010000765.1:0-14840 GCA_034698225.1 Scheloribates latipes | reverse complement strand
GACCAGCCATACAATCAGTGACTGCAGTCAATTGCATATATTGATGATCGAGGAGAAGTGGAGACGAGAGACGAGAGACGAGAGCAGACCAGAGACGAGACCGTCAGCAGAGACCAGAGCGCAGACCAGAGCTGAGACCAGAGACCAGAGCAGTGCACAAACAGCGCCGAAATCAAGGAAAGGGAGCATTGCTTTATATCAGACCCATAATTTGAAGCAACGACGGCGTCTATAGTTTTTTACTTGTTTCTGCTGCCAGTGCTGGCAATGCTGGCAGTGCTGTCCCCCTCCATACGTTTGTTGGCCTCCCCTCCCATATTCGCTTCTGTCTTTGCAGTTTTCAGGCACATTCTCGTCTCATATACGGTCAGTGAGGCGCCGAACCGGTAAGAATGGGCCATAATTATTACGTTTGTACTTTCTCTGGGGCTCTAAATGTTGAAACTCATGTGAAAGTATACCTTAACTTCGATTCGCAAACTTTATCATCAAAACCAAATGCCTTCCTCGAAGTCCAATATCATTGCTATTAATAATGCTTCCAAACATAACTTATAGCTCAGACTCGGCTCTGAGTCTTGTTTTTTGCAAATTCAGGCAAAACCTGAGCCCATCTCTCATTCCATGTTAACGACGTTCGAGCGATGCCAAGATCAATAAATTCATAGACATTCTAAGCGATGGTAATTAATATAAAAAATTTTATGATTTATAAATTGAATTACGTTTAGAAGCGAATAAACTATTTGCGGATAACTGTCATTTGCATTGACTCTATAGTCGAATAATTAGCGGACGTTCCCAATGAATAAGTATTGGCATCAGTGGTAGTGTTGGTATCACTCATTGGATTGGATGCCAGTCTCGAGTGTCTATGTCTGAGTTGAGGCCAAGATTTCGAAACCAAGCAAATGATTAATGAACGCGCAATCCATCAATGTTTGGAAGGATTTATATTAAATCATTGCTTTGCCATGCTTTGCCATGCTTTGCCATGCTTTGCCATCATTGCCATGCTCGTTTCATCGATTTCTTTGAGAGTGAAAACTAAATTATATATTTTATGCAAATTCACTCATATATTATATATGACTCAAATTTAAGAGAATAACTCCAATCATACAAAACAACATTTCATTGCGTTTTCATTCAAATTATCTCTATATCTAATGTCTATTTATAAGCTCAACACAAGAACCAAATGTCGTAATCGACTCGCTTCGGGGCTCACATCGCCGCGACCTGACTGCCGATCGCTGCCATTGGACACAAAGCTATCCCTACCCTAAGCCCACACGAGCCTAACGCCAGTGTCACTAATGAATGCGACACTTTGTCACATGAAAAATAGCGATACAAATAAGAGGCGAAACATTGGATTAATCAGTTTTAATAGATTAATAGATGATTGCATTTCTTGTGATGCACTTTGATTTCTTAATCAAGTTTGCTGGTGCGATGTGCAAGTTGTAAGTTGCAATTGGCTCAAAGGTGCAATGTTTGGTGACTGCAGTGGTGAGTGCAGTGGTGGTCACCGGACGAGCCATCGATAGGTAACACGAGTGTAAACATCGACCGAATAAGTAAAATCCATACAAATTAGAAATTGCATTATTAACGAACTGGTAATATGTATGCAGAGAATAAGCCTGGTCTTTAACGCCTCTGCATGGCACGAATATTCTGTGGCCATAATTGATAAAACGTTGCATTAATGCTCATTTTTCGTGCACACAACCAGAGCACAGACCAGAGCAGAGACCAGAGCCGAGACTGCACTACACTCTGTGGAGACCCGACTCTCGATTCGTTAATATTATTGCACAAAAGCGTTGCTCTGATCTAAACTTTTTTATATGGGTTACAAAATATGCTCGAATACGCTCGTTATGGCGAGGCGTCGCTCCGCTTACGTGAATTGGATGGACTCGGAATCAAAATTAATCGCAGTCCCCAGTGAGACATTAGAGAGGCATTTGGCCGCACAATACGTCTCACTGTCGCTCCGCACGTGCATTGAGTGCACACTCCGTACCGACAATTGATTGCATTCGCCGTCGCATACACTAAATGTTGGAATTATCTCCTCTTTTGCATACGAACCTCAATTGAGACGTGTTTTCTCTGCTTCTCTGCCTCTCTCTTCGGCTAATCTCTTAAGTTGTGTCAATGTATTTGCTATTCGTTTCGAGTATTGCATTCGTGTCTGCGCTCTCGACAAGTGTTTGCTAGTCTAGTTTGAGTGATGTGATGTGCGATGCGGTCCAAACATACGATATTTGTTAAAAAAGGAACCCCGGAGTGTCCGACCCCACCCATCACATGCGTCGACCGCCGTTCGGGCCTTTCAAAAGTCAATACCACATCGGACTCCACGCGCCCTACACTTAGCCTTATATTAACGGCTTTTCAAAAGTCATTTCCAAATACTGTCAAAAGGTTTACCAATGCTTTGCTTTTGAGGCAAAACACAAAAAATTGGGGAAACTCTCGAAACAAAAGCAGAGACTCGGAAACAAAAGAATTAGAGAGTGTCGGGCAGTGAGCGTCTGTGGCGGTGTCGGTGCCGGCGCTTAGCACAAGACCTGCATCCGACTCGACCGCACTCAAGGCATTCGCCGAATCATTTCATTTCTAGTCAAACAAAGACAGGAATAATTAGTGAAATACTTACACATTGAGAGTGAGTCGAGTCGAGTGGAGGAGAGAGGAGAGAGATGTCAGAAGTGGAGCAGTTGTTGATCACCGATCACACTATCAATGGATGCGATGCTCACAAACAAGAATCAAGTGATGAACTAAAACGAAGAGCCGTTTCGCCGATCGAACTGCTATTAGCAGAGATACCGATGTTATAGTGGATGTGCCGGTTGTTTGCGAGCTGTGAGTGTGTGTGAGTGCGGACTGACTCTGACTGCTGGCCAAATAACAGGTCCCTCACATCAATTGGAATAATTAACATAATTCGACTCATTTCAGAGCAATTCCATACAATACAACTACAAATTAAAGAAACTCTTACATTAAACCACTATTATTACCGACAGAGCACTCAAATTATAGAACTATACTCTTTATAAATCAGTTGAGGGCTTATGAGTCGGCTCTGAGGCTAAGATCACGTCTGACTCTCATTACACATATTGACCATCGATTTGCTTCTTCAACACGATATTGAGTCTCGAATTAGATGTGCTTTCACTTAATGCCATTCATTATCAAACATTAATAACTTATATTATATTCTATTAGACCAAACATTGCATTTAACACAAGCCTAACAGCATATCTCATTCGGCGCTCAATTATATGCTAATAATTCTATCTAGATAAGTTCCTAACTGTTTTACAAGTTTTTTAATGCAGGCTAACAAAGACATTGACAACTTAGACGACACCATTTTGTTTGTTTATTTTCCGAGTTTCACAAAATTTCAATTCAAATGTTGGCAAAAACAAAAACAAAATGCAGAAAAACATTAGATGTTATGCTTTTGCTGAAGAAAGTCTGTAATCGAGACAATCGTCCACTTTATCCAGAAATCCATTGCAACTATTGATTGAATACAAATCCCAAATCAATAGTCATTCGCACAATGTTTGCCATCAATAGAGAAAAAATATCTTATTAAGAGTCGACCAAAAATCTTAACCATATTAACGATATTAACGAGATTAACAATATTAACTAGGTTGTTTTCTAGTTGCTACAGCTGAAACATTGCCTGAAACATATGGTTTGTAATAGTCTATTATTAAGCTCGCAATTATCCTGCAAACAAAAAATTAGGCCAATCTTGCTCTAAGGCGCACAGACTAAAGACTCATATGATCTAACAGGAATTACCTTGTACCTCTGTATTTAATCAAGTTGAATGAAAAACGGATGAAATCATTATAAAATTATTTTATGCCTAATTTTTGGCAATAAATAATACCAAACCGAAATCCATGCCATCGTTTGTCTAATAAATTGTATTTCTCCTCGATTTACATCGAAATATCAAAACTTAACGATATTTTTTCCCAATGAAAATCACAAATTTAATGCTGAATGTCGACTATAATCGTCGTCATATTCATCAATAATATTACCCTTCAATTAAATATTTCTGATAGTATTCATTCATTCAATTTTGAGCAAATAGTATCTGACATTTGATAATTTAATAATTGAAAATGATCTGGCTAGTAATTGGGATCTATAAAGCCATAAGCATGCAAACGTTCGCTATGTCTATGTCATTCGCTAAACGACCATTTTGCATTTTGCCAAAAGTTTGTAGTTTGTTCTTACTATGCCAACTCATTGGATATATAATGTTGGTATTTATGTCGGGGCAAACTCGAAATTAAGCTCAGGTACAAATACATCTTGAAATAAATAGTCGTCTATAAAATTAAAGGTATTTTTATTGGATATAAATAAATATGAATTTATTCGAAAACATTTTATTTTAATGAATGTAATAATAATTTGAATGAACACGAGTTATATATTTATATATTTACAGACATTTTGTTTTATACAAAAGAATATTCAATTGAACGACAATTTATTTCTAAACATTCATTAATGGCTCGCATTTATAGATCAGAGGCCAGAATGTGCTCACAATAGCAATAGCTGTGAATAGAGTGCTGAGTGACCAGACCTGTCGGAAAGGGCGCGCTTCCCAATGGCTTCCTTCCGATGGCTCGCACAGCACAACACTTCTGATGGTCTGACGGTCTCTCTGATGGTCTTCGGGTCGTGTGAACAGTGTTTGAATAGTCTTGGATAGAGTTGTATTGGTTTGGTTTGGTTTGTAATAGATTTCAATAGAATATAATCGAGTAATTCAACACTTGAATCACAGATCAATAATTTGTTATAGAGTTTCAATTGATTATTAATTATTAATTAGTTAGTTATTATTATTATTAATTATTAATAATATTAACTAGTCGCTATTATGTGAGCAGTTGCTGGTTCATCGAGGGGTCGTGTTGGTGGTGGTACCACGAGTATTGCGGTATATAACTGTTACTCATGGCCTGAGCTTTGGCCGAACCCATGTCCCAAGCGGTGATGGGCGGACTCATTGCTGGTGGGCTCACAGCGTTGGCCAGCGAAGAGTTGCTTCCCGGCACTGGTGTCCCTCCCGGGCCCGGCAGCAGCGGAGGCGGAGGCCCGACACTGGGCGGTGAATGCGTTTCGGGGGTCTCCGGAGGTGTTTGAGGTGTAGAGGCAGCGGTTGGCGGGCCTAACGACGTGCCGCTCGACGAATTGCCCTGACCTGACTGGTTGCCGCCGCCCTGACCTCCCGGGGGTGCCGGACCACTGCCCGTCTGCTGGGCCTTAAGCATCTTCTTGTATTTGCTGCGACGGTTTTGAAACCAGATCTTCACCTGAAATACCAGTCGAAACAGATCTCGGTTATTTAGGGTTTGATAGCTCACAAACTGATCTCAAGTGAGATAAACAGTGGAAACAAAAAGTAATGTTCACTCAAACCGATCGGCGATTAGCGATCAGCCGATAGTCAGGCGAAGAGTGAGGATCGGATCGGATCAGTGATCGGCGAACAACGCATACAATCACTGTTTTAATGTCACAATGTATGCAAATATTAGATTCACTCGAATGCAAACAAAAGTGACACAAACATTGCAAACATTAACTAAATTCCAATTGTTGTGTAATTTATGACTTATTCACAAACCTATTCTCTATATTAAGTGTTGGATTACACGAGAGGAGAGAATATAATCACATTTTCACGCTTTTTATACCAAAGGCTTACTTGAAATCAAGCACTTAATTGTGTTAAATACAGGTTTTCGTGTGTTTATCAGTCGATGTCTATATATTGTGAGCTCTTGTGATAAACCACAGAATAGTTGGTTCGATAGCGCTTTGCAATCATATTAATCCAAATTTATCTCAATTAGGACGACCATGATATTAATGACTGTATTAATACGTTTTAAGCGACTATTAATTGTTTAAATACAGAGCATTAAGAGAACAATTAAAGCAAAAAATAACTCACAACTAATGTTTAGGACATTAATGGACATTATATTGTAATTTGTTTTTCAATCGCTTTCGCCAATGCATTCATACAATGTATTTACAAAATGTCACAATGGGTTGTCTGTCTGTGCCTCTGCCTCGGTCTCTGCCTGACAGATAAGATCAGTTGTTGAGGCGATCGGCTGACAAATTGCGATCCACTTTAACAGCGATTCTCATTCAAATGAATTGGCGTCTAATTGACTCAATTGACTGGATTTGCATTGTTTTAGTGGCACAGAGTGTTCATTAGAGGCAGTATAGGGGCGATAGTGTCTGCAAAAGTGAAACCGGTATCGACGCGAATGGCCTTATCGTATACTCTGATATATAGCTTCTCGATATCCCAGTGTATAACAGATATTGTGATGTTCTAAACCAAGGAAAACATGCTCTCGAATGGGAGGAAACCTGAATCTTATTTTTTACATCGGATAGTAATGATAATGACGACGATGGCGATGATGATGATGATGGCGTCTATAGAGAGAAGTGCCCTGGGCAATAACACTAGCTCTAGCTCAAGCTCTGCCAGCGTTATATTATTTTTGGGCACATTCATGAACACCAGTCCAATGAAGAACATTAGAGTTTGGAGCACAAGAACACAAGTGAGAGCTGAGGCATATGCATGGGCACAGGCATAGGCATAGGCAATGGCAGAGGCAAACAACCAAGGCTGTTAATGTCTCTTGCCAGCTCTTAATGTACTTTATGACCTTCGGCTCAGCATATTTGATCAGAAAGTGCTGGCACTCGATCCGACTCTCAATTCGAGATCCGAGATCTCAATTCTTAATATCTCATTGTATTAATAATGGTTTATTCGGGGAACGGCGTCAGCGATAGTGTGTCCACAAACACACTGCCATTATTTTAAGACTGTTTAATAGTGCAGAACAAATGCGAATACGGTTTGCGCACAACAAGGCTATAGCGACAGAGACGGAGACACACACAGAGACAGACTGAGCAGCGAATGACAACTTCCTTTTCGCCAGTGCCAGGAGTGTGGAAAATCCAGTCAGTTATTGTACGGCACACCATAAGACCATAACACATAACACATAAGACCATAACAATGTAAAAAAGAAAGTTTTCTCCACTAAATAATTTCGGCCGTATTTTTCAATTTAGTGCCAAACGAATGGAAACGAATGGAAACGAATGGCAATGCAATGCATGGCATAAGAGTTTGTCTGATGTGATGTGAGCTCACATACGCTCACAGTTTGCAAACAAAAAACAATTCTCCTCTGCTTTGCTAACAATATAACAATACATCGAGTCTTCGAGTCTTCGAGTCTGGCGTTTAATAATAGAATCTCTTCATAGCTGTTCAGTTCTGTTCAGTCCTGTTCTTATGCGGCAAAAAATATATTCATAAAAATTTTTATTCAATCGAATATTTTTCTTTATCATACTTTCATTGAGCATAGCCTTCAAGGCCGGAGTGGTTGGTCTTGAGTTGGATTTACAATTAAACAATTTCTTGTTGCTGTTCCTCGTATTCAAACACATTAAAGGATAAAAAATCTTTTGAATAATGCAATCGCTAAACAAAGCCTGACTTATCCGACGTTTACGTACGGCATGCAAATAGACATCGCTTGCCATCGGTTCGCAATTCGCTCTATCAATGGCATGAGTGCTGGGCGTCGACAGACCCCAAAGCAGATGACATTTCTCTCGCATTTAATTTTGTGAATCCGTTTACCGATAGTTTGTTCGAAGCGAATGGCATAGCATTGCATGCATTGCATCGCAAGTATAGGCAGTCTATGAACAATGACAATAACGTCTGTTCGGACCTCAAACCGACTAAATTAATGCACATATCTGTGGCGGCGACACAAATGCGGCCAAATGTCAGTCGAGTCGAGTGCGGCGCAGCCACCGGTGGCCGACCCTCACAGGCCTGTTATCCTCGCCTATGGCCGTATGTGTGCTTCGGTCTGTCGTACTATCGGTTTCCAATAAAACAGAATAACTGGAATATGGATTGAATGCTAGTTTGTATACAACAAACAGTGGGAACCAAACACATTTCATTTAGAGCTACTGCTCTACAGTACTGCAGTACTGCTCTACAGAATTGTTCTTTAAGTGAACGATGAATTGGTTTACCGGCGATACGAATAGATGCATGAAATGGCAGTTCGATTGCATTGGTTGCCACTCTTGGCATCGAATGGATTCCATGCATTCACACATTCATACATACATTCATTCATCGCTTTCTCTTTCTTTCTCTTTAATGCGGTTTTATGTAAATGTCTTTTGGATTTCATTTTATATTTTACTCAAAATTTTGTGCGAAAAGACGCGAAACGATTTGTTTTGGTGTTGCGTGACCAAGGTGCACATTTGAATGGCTACATTATTCATGCTTCTAATGAGAATCCGACACTCGATTCGGATTCGGAGAGAAATTAATTTCAAATATAAATTAAAACTAATTAAATGAATGATTGAATGAATGAGCGAAACACTAATTCGAGAGATATTGGAGACGACGAGCAAAAGCAATGAAAGCGATTGAGTGGACTGAAGGGACGGGAGGGGAGGGGAGGGAAGGGACTGGTTTGCGATAGTGTTAGTGTTAGTGTTTAATCGTCAGACACAACGGTAGTCGGACTGATGCGAGTCTCCATCGGCTCATCTGCAGCCACTGGCAGACCCGGCACTGGAAGCTAACTAAATTAATCAGGTTATTACGGGAATAATTATTTTATCACATCTAAAATAAGTGGTGTTTTTAATAATATAGAAGCAATTAATAGGATAAAGCCTTTCCACACCTCATAGAGCACTTGGGGTAAACTTGGTAATCAACGTTATTGTAAGCCAGTAATAAAAAGTGAGTATCCCTGCAATTAGCGCCCACAACACTGCTTATTAGATGGGCAGACATAATAGAGTCGGGATTTAATAAGAAAATGTGTGTACAGTATACACAACATGTATGAGCGAGGATGAGGTGACGCCTGCCTCGCCATCGCAGCTCAATTGCAGCCAAACTCCACTATTAATTTCTATCATGTAATTAATTGATTTATCGCTACTTTAAGGGAATCATATGAAAAATTGGAATTAATTTACTCATTCCTTCAATGAGTTCTAATTATTATTATTGTTAACATAACTTTGTTTAATTGGATAATCAAAAAACAATTTGTCCACTAATAGACTGCCGGTTGAGCCCAACGTCGAGACCAGTACTGAGCCATTATTCCAATGTTTATGTCTCATAAATATGGAGTATCACTGGTGAGCACTGGTGAGTGAGGCACTCAAAGCACTTCTCCGCTCGCAAACGGTCCCAAATAATTGTAAATCAATGTCCGATTCGCGCACTGTTTGTCTAATTTGTTACACAAAAAGTGTTCAATAAATTTGTTGGTAAAACATGAGGTATTGTAGTGACGGCCACCACTTGTGACTATTGGCAACCGTTCGGTTCCCTCCGTGCCGTCCGTCTGTGTCTGTCTGACTGGCAAAGGAGTGCTGTTTACAGTAAACTTAATATTATGGTTGGCCTAATGTAAAGGTTAATAGATTGACAATTTATGATCGCATCGCCACAACTAAAAGCCTAGCACTCGACTATCACTCGACCAGCACTCGACTCAGTGGGAACAGCACTCTTAGGGCACTCGACGTGCAGAGTGTTTGAGCTAACAGTGCCTAACACTGTGTCTACACTAATGAACCCATAAAAGCCTGGCTGTCAGTGATGAGTGTCATTTATGTGCTTTAGACGATGGGATACCCATTCTTGAGACGAGAGCGTCAACAGATTGATCAGTGAGCACAACACCACAACAGAGTGGCCAACACTGGGCCAACACTGCCTCACCACTGGACCACTTGTTGCTCACCATTTGGCACAGCCTTGAAAGCCGTTCAGATGAATGCCTGCTGTGCTCGAGAAGCTGGCAAAACAATGAGTGCTCTGTCTATGAGAAGCACCTAAACCTAAACCTGGCCATTGTGTGCTCTACCACTCAGCACAGTGTCTATTGTCTAGCACACTCCAGCACACTCTCCTTTCATTTACATACTTTCCCTTCGCTTGTTTTAGAGCTCTATCTCTATCGCCACTCATTGAATGTCGAGTACCGATCGAACCGATAACCCATTTTCGCCAGACTTAGTCATTGAGTAACAAATGTTAATCTTAATGATCGAAAAGCCATTAAAGTAAACAAAAACGAGTCAATTAATCGAAACATGTGTTTACCTGTGTTTGGGTCAGCCCTAGCGATGCGGCCAACTCTGCCCGTTCTGGTAGTGCTAAGTATTGTGTCCTTTGAAAGCGTCTGTTGAGTTGTTGTAACTGAAGACTCGAGTAGATGGTCCGCGGCTTTCGCATCTTCTTGCCCTTGCCGTTCACCCGCAGTGTCTCCTCCAGACCACTCTTATCTGGACATACATCAAACAAATCAGTCAACTCAGTCACACATTGGAGGCTAATAAGGAAAATTCCTGTCCTGTCCTAATATTTGGGAGCAAGGTGATTTATAACTCATTTATTGCCACTACTTATGTCCAATAAATAATTGCAATATCAATATCAATATCAAACTAAGCAAAACTTTAATGTACTTCAATCAGCAAACGATAACATTTGTCTCTTTTATTGAGCCATTCTCTCCCGTTCTCTCCTCAATCGATTAACATTTCTCTACATAAGATTTGTTTAATCTAGTAATCTATTGCAAACATTATGTGATGCGATGGCCATACCAGGGATGGCATCGCTCTGTAATCCCAACACAAACACCACATTATTTACGTTCAATTCCATTGAGTCACGCGATCGCCGACCGCTGTGTTGTTCTATCAACTGATCGGGACTTTGGATGAACCTTTCAATCAACTGGTAGTGTATAGCCCTGTATAGCTCTGTATTAGCCCTATTATGTGCGGCGGTATGGCGCCATACCATGATGGCACAATGGTACAATGGGCGATATACCAGCATAGATTATATAAATATTGAACTAATGTTCGCCGAAACTGGGCTGAAGTTTAATAATGAATTTTCATTGAATACAAATTAGAGAATTGTGTGAACACTAGAACCGGAAAAGTGTCTCAATTATTGTTGTTTTGATTGACTCGATTGCGATTCACTGTAATTTGTTTGAAAGGGATGTGTGAGAAATCATTTAACTGTTTATGTGTTTATGGTGTCTGTAAATCACAGACCAAACCTGTGCCGATGGGATTGTGTCTAATGATGACAATAATTTGTAGGAATCGTCTTAAATACTTAGAGTAATAATAATAATCTTTTGGATAATCAAATTCTTGTGACAATATTATTCTGATTACTGTTTGAGTTAATAGTTGAGTGCATTAATAGAAAAGAGCAAAACATAAACCTATAATTTTGTGGGTTCGGTCCAATTATAAGTGAATGCAATTTTGTGCTGCAATTTACTGCTTCCGACACCACCGCATGTCTCATACGTGCCGTCAATATCGCACTAAATGCTAATAATATGACTTAATCTAATCAAACACAACACTACACAACACTTCACTACACTTTTGCCAATACTGGTCGACATTAAACTCGCTTTTATTGCAAATGTTATGCATTTGTGTAGTACTCTAATAGTATTGTTATTAGAGGAACGATTAGGCATACGATCGGAGGCAACCATATGAGTGGGGCTCTTATGGTGGGCTCACATGTTGTGCTAGACTCTAGAGAAGAGCAGTGATGTGCTGATAGACTGATAGACTGCGAGACTGACTGGTCATAGACAGAGTAGTAGAGAGTTTGGAACATAAGTCGGTGCATACATACCGTCTCTGGGAGGTGATGGACAGGGAGCACATGTAGTCACGTTCGGCGGGTAAGTGCTGAGATACGGGTGTCCGGTGTGATGAGTGTATGTGTTGTGGAGCGGCGAATTGTTCATGGTGAATGGGTATGCACCTAACGAGCGCTGTTGTCCGGCGAACGCCTCATGAGCCGAGTTTTGAGCTGAGTATGAGGAGCGAATGGAACTGTAGGCCTGGTGGTGCGGCATCGCCAGGCCAGCTGCCGCCGCCTGCTGCTGGATCTCCATGAAGGCCGACTTGTTGCTGACTGCGTCCTGATCCAGGCCATCCACTGTACCCGCCATACTCGGGTAAGTGGTCGAGAAGTCGGCAAAGTTTAACGTGATTGCAGATTATCGGGCAATTCACTAAACAAGTCCAGTCCGTCCGCACTCGGATCGCAAACACTGGCGGACACTCGCAAACAGACGAACAATGTTTGCGGCAATGGATGGTTGGATGCGATACAGCAGTGATTCACTGAAGCCAAGGAACACACCTTTGGAGACACCGTTTCCGAAGAAGAATTATTTGTATTTTAACACGAAATTACTCTTCGCTTTAGTAATATTGTCTCTTCGTTGCGATCAACAACTTCGGACTAACGCAACCGCCTCTCAGCCGACTCGGCCGTAATCAATATGAATACGCGCCGTCACATCGTCTCCACCCGACCTTCTTCTCCGAGCGCTGCCATTGGCTCACACTCTCTATTCAGAAGCCCTTCTCTCCGCTCGAGACAATGCTAGCGAACCACTCCTTCTCCTGTCAATCAACTGCTTGGCGAACCTCCTAATGGCCTGAAGGCAACTCTCAACTGCACCTCTCAGGTAGACTCGCCTGAGCTGTAATGCCAGTGCTGTGCATGCAATGCACGCCAACTTCGTATCGCAACACACTATCTGTGCTGAGCTCAGCTCACTCTGCTCTGCTCTGCTCTGCTCTGTTCTAGCACAGTGTCTCGCAGTGTGTGTAATGCTGTAGTGCAACACTCACTCACTCACTCCGAGTCCGACTCGAGTCGAGTCCCAATCACAACTCACAACTCTAGAGACAAATCAAAACTCTTTTGCATTTATTATCGATTCGCACAATAATTACAATTAGACTATTAGACTATTCTCCAACCGATTGATCACTTTTTCTAAACAAAAATCGCTCAATTACTTTCGACTCGATCTCATTCCTCAGTTAAGCCGAACAAAGCATTTAAAGAAAAAGTCATAAAAATTAAGTCAACTGTTTTAGACCGTTAGGACTCGAGGAAATACATGCCTCGGTTACGCAATATTTGCTGTGTGTGTCTCCACTCGGAGTCTACGACTCATTGTTTTTATCGCATATGAAATGCACGCGATTTCGGATTTATGTGTGCCTTCATGTCATTGTCCTTCTCTCTAATGGCCATCTCTTGTCGTATATCAGATCAGATTTATATATCACTCGACTTTATGACAGCTTTTGCTTTAATTATTTTGTCATTAATTTTAATTATTCTTAACAAATAATGGCTAATCGTTTGTGAAGATTAATAACAAAAATGAACACAAATGCCAACAAAATTGAGAATATTTTTCAGGCAATAGAACGCGAGAAGTGAATGGATTTGTTGTAATGTTGGCCGCAATGTCTGATTCGGCGACTCTTCAACTGTTCAATAGTTAGCAGAGAGAAGATGTGAGCGAAGAAAAGAAATGCTGAAATAGGAGGTACTGCTGGCGCCAGCGCTTCGGCTTTGATGGGTTCTGTTTCTGCCTTTTCTCTTATTTTTCCGCCAAAGTATCTGAAACTGACTGAAAGGCAACGCAAACGCATCTCCACTACAATAACAAATGGTTGGCAGCTCTTAATGCCTTCCTATCATACACTGAGAGCTCTAATCAATCTTTGAGTGACATAATTAGTATTAAGAGACAAACTTTTATTAACTTATTATTAAAATTAATTAATGACGAGCTGAGTATCGGTCGGACAGAACCGGTCGTACGTCGATAGAGATCGATAAGTGTTGGCCTTTTAGTCGATCTCTAGCCTACGGTTAGTCTCGAACAATGTTCGCCGAAAGTGTGCACAATATGACAATCGAGAATCACTTTCGCTGGCAGTGCACCGGCACTGCAGACCTGAGCCGAGCACAGGTTGCGCACCGACAGCGCACACAACGGTAGGCACCAAATAAGAAAAGCAATTTACAGAATTGCATTATTTTCGGTGCTGACCCGTTCAGTCGCCAATCGTGAATCTTCACTCCCAGGTTAGGTCAGTATTGAAACTAAAATCTACAAAACATGTATGTATTGCCAGATATTAGTTAAAGTTTAGGCACGAATCCAGGCGTCACCGACAGCTACGCCTCCCTCCGATACCCGATCGCTTGCCAGGCGGTCACCACTACTCCACTGCATCACTACATCACTGGCGCTTCAGTTCGTGTATTATATTCTTTATGACTTTTATTAAGAGTATTTCTCATTTCTCAACATTCTTTGCCAAAATGTAATGCTTTTGTATATTAAATGCAAAGATTAAACTTTAATAATTCATAAATTGTTCGCCAATTCATTAGAAGAGAAAAATTATTTATACATTAAATCAGTTGAGACTCAGTTTAGTTCAGTTCTGTTCGAATTTCTTTTAGTGAAAATAGAAAATGTTGGATATACTCGAGGAAAGTTATTATTTGATTAGATTCAAATTTATGACATAATATTTTAATTTATTATTATTCTTATATCTAGTTCACCGCTCGATTGCTTAGTGTTCGGGTTAAGTTAATTTCGGATCAAATTTTCTACATTGAAAAAATAACAAGAAAATCATTTTTGTTGATCTTTTTTGATGAGAATTTGGTCTTTTCTGATAGTTTTAATAAATCTTTGATATGATGTGAGTGTGTGTGAGACCAAACGATTTTATGTATATCTGGTCTGATGAGAGCCACAAT
>JAQGBE010000764.1:0-14845 GCA_034698225.1 Scheloribates latipes | reverse complement strand
ATTTGGAAAAATCAAGGGAAAAATCGATGGTAAGGGGGGACCCTTTGCTATTTCTCGGACCCTGTCTAGGGGGGGGGGATTTTCCAAATTTTCGGCTCCAGAGGGGGGGTTTTGGAATCCCCCCCTATTCCGCATGTCTGCTTTAAAACATACTTTCATCGCCGAATTGTTTGTAGGTTTTAGTCAAATTTGCATTTGGCATACAAAAAAACAAACAAGTATATTGAAACACCTTGTTAGTTACCTAATCATTCAAGCGTCGAATTCACTGCAATATTAATGTCACTTAAATAATGCTTTCACTCGTTTAGACATTCATTTTGTTTGGCATTAATTTTGACAGAATTGAGACTCGAGTGACGACACAAGCGATCCGTCGATAGTAAACCGATGGTCGCAGAGATGTATCGCTAAGAAGTGACGACACACTGTGTCCTCAAATATATGTAATAACGGACACAAAACAGATGCCAAACGCGAGACCAATAAGACATCGGATGATAATTGACAGGACAGACACAGACAACGCAACGATTGCAATGAAATGTGCATTTCTCACAGCGATAGTCGCACTGAACTTGACTTCAAACGCGACTGCAATTCATTTCATTGACATTTATTAATTACAAACATTTCAAAGTCCGACAAATATAACGATACAAACGGAGAGACTATTAGCTAATTGACAATAAGCTTAGGCTTAGCACTGAATTATAGTTCGAATCTTAACTGAAAGAATTTCGCTGTTTTTGTTTCGGACACTCGTTTCCAACGCTTCTGTTCACAGACACTCATCACAGAATCGTTTCACACTGAGAGCTCTTCTCAAGAATCGGTAAATTCTAGAAAAATTTCTTATTCTGTGAATCCATAGGTTTGATTAGCCGCGGATCTAATGACTACATGTCGTCGACTAATCTTTTTCAACAATCAGAGCACTGATTATTAGAAACCGGCGTTTGTATTGAGTAATAAATACTAATGAGTAGATTAGGAATGGAATTGAGAGTCGACTCATCTTATAATTATTCAGGCAATTAAAGTAATGATTTTGCTTTCGGTTCACTCACAACAACATAATTCGGGCAAAACTCTCATTAAAACCAATTTAAAGTCACTTAAATTGGTTTTTGAGAAACAAAAGCAAAACTATTAGCAATTGATTAAAGAGTGAAACCAAAGAAATGTTTAATCGATTAGTTGTTGACTTTAAGGCATCAGATCTGTTGGCATCAGTCGAGGCAATGGCTCGCAAGAGAAGACTCGGCTCTGACGGCGATCAACACAAAACATGTTTCGCCTAAAAGGTATCACAACTGGCATTACATGAAACCATCGGTTTTTGTTGGCTATAGACCGGACTCGCAGTCAGTCCGACACTCGACTCAATCATTCCTTCTTTTGTTGATCTTTTGTCAAAACTTTATTTGGACATTGAATTGATACCAAGGGAAGAGTGGAGACAAAGACATAGAATTTCAATCATTGCGTATTATAGGGGGCCATCGATTGCAGAGCCAAACTGACCATGATCAAATTGGCATTTGCTATAATTTAGGAACTCTAACACAAACTCTATTATTATCTTTCAATCAAAGAGTGGATAATCTGTTATGAGTTGATTACTCAAAGAATTTGAAGAGCAAATAGCAGTAAACACATCGATAGTAAATAGTAAACACTATTCGATTCGATTACACTCTATGTTCAACAAAAGTAAGAGAATATTCTATTAAATTATTTATAGCTTCAATTGTATAGCCGCCAATCCACTGTGCCATGATCACATTTGACGACATAACAGAGGATAGTGTTGGCACAAAATGAAGAATAAACTTTTGATGGGCGGACGCATTTATAATTTAATTGCTTACTTTAAATAACTCACAATTAATCACAATTGTTATGAATTGTTTCAATAAATAAAAATTTTACTCATGATATTGAGTCTAATCTTGGAGTCCACCAATTTATGCTCTCGTTATCAACGTTCCAATGAAAGCCACAAATTAATTGACACCAAAACGACATTTTCATATCTTTTGTCCGAATTTCAGTCAAACAATTGATTCATTAGTAATGCAAAAAGTAATGCATAATAATTGGGAACGAATTTCATGAAAAGTCGGCAGAAATGTAAAAAATTACGGATTCAGCGAAAGTTAATTAAGGAAAGTGTCATAAATGGCTTCATTTGTGGTTAACATTGAGTCGAAATAGTTTTAACAGATATTTAAAAGTTGAATTCAACTGAATACTAGTGGAAAAGCATTTGTATCGATAGCTTTGGCAACAAATATTGTTTTTGATGCCATTCATCGCATCCGAAGATTAATTAGTAGTTCAATGTCTGACATATTCTCTCATAAATGGCTCAAACATTTGAAACACTTAATTAAGTTATAGTCAAAGGTTTCGAATAAATAATGAATTAATGCTTTAAATGCTTTAATAAAACTAATTATTGTCTGCCATTTGGCGCACAAAGTGTTCAAAACGTTGTTCGACTCGAAAGAATCAAATTTCACAATAAATAAAATTAATTAAAAAATTTCTAACATTCGAGGCATTGCTTGTGTGCCTCGAGTCCTACCGATCGATACCGAAAGCGTTTTCGGTTTAGTCGTCCTTTCATTCGACTATTCTCTGCAATTGATTTCCAGACAGAGATCTCTGATATGAATAATTCAACGAAAGAAAAAATAATTTTAATTATTATTCAATAAAATGAGACGAATTGCCGAATGTAATGATTGCGTGCATCCAATCGGAAGCACCGGTCAATAGATTGTCTCGTTTTGGCCGCATTGGACACTCGAAGACATCGGAGAGCCTTTGAGACAACTTATTGGCCATAAAGTAAGTGATTGTTTGATAGATAGAGAGAGCGTTAACGCGAGGCTAATGAGAGACACCGAACAACTCATTATCGACTGCCGGACCACAACCGGACACAAAGGTCTCTGAGCACTGATCAGCAAATCAGTGATCAATGATTATAATCAAATCACGCGATGAATCCAATGAAATGAGACTTTGGCCCAAAAATGATTCCATCGCTGAAAGAGAGATCACAAATAATCGATTCAATCGGTTCACTGAATGCGATATCTCTTATGTGAAGCACTCGATAATTACATTTAATTGATGTATGGCTTGACTCGAATCGATGGCAAGTGATTGTCGGTCGGCCTCGCATTCCGTGACCGACTGTCACAGCACCGACTGTCGCACAGTTGTGTCCAATCAATTGGCGGCCGAAGTCGATACATAACTCGCCTCTATTTGATACCTCTCTCGCGTTTTACACCAAAATTACATTCTTTATTGAAATCGATATAAAGTTATGTAAAGTACTGAACTGAATGTCTGTCAAAATTTTTAGGAAAAGCTTTCGTTTTTATACTTTTATGCAAAAGAAGTGGGTTTTGATATGAAATGATTGGCAAATCATTCAAATCCTGTCATCACTTGTGTAGAGCAATAAAGCTCTAATACGACAGTCATTTGGAGCCAAGTATGCAAACCATGTATTCATTATTTCGCTCTTAATTCGACGAACAGATGACTGTTGTGATTGAGTCGGCATTTCAATTACCACTGTCTTTGAATCGGAATATATATTGATTTTAGATTAAAACCAGTGAAAGACCAGATATGGCCCGAGGGCTGGCAGACATCGTGGCCATTGTGGCCAACATCTTGTCATAGCTTAGGTACGATCGGAAATCGATTATTTCCAATATCTAAAAATGATTTGCTGGATGTGACACACGGTTTGGTATCCGTCAGACGAATCAATAAATTAATTGCTAATAATATTTGGATTAACCGAAATATTTGGCCTTCAATTAAGTGTCGGTAATGTGACTACAAATTGGCGGCAAATATCGTAACCAAAGACTCGATAAGAGATGTGATTCTCCGTCAAATCGGACGAAATGCAGACCAAGAGATGCATTAGAAGTGCAATCGATTGCAATCAATCAAACATTAGTTCCGATAACTAACCACTGATTTCTATGCATTGGATTCGCTTCTCATTCAGTGATTGTCATTCAATACAAGAGATTAGAGAAACCGCACAAAAAGTGGCGAAAATGAGCTCAAAAGTAGCCTTAAGTGAGATTTGATGCCAAAGTCAGGCTCTGGTACTCAACTAATCGCTAATATATTGCTCTTCGGTTTCACTAAAGAAACTAATTTTCAGACAAAAGAGAAAATCGTTTGATCTCTACCTTTGAAGGCCAACACAAAAGGCGCCGAATAAGTGATGACTAGTATTAGGATAACTGAGAGATGGGATAAAAGTCTATAAACAGTTGGAATGCGTTTGAATGCCATTTGCATCCAAACAACGAGTAGTCCAATGGTCTGACGGTTTGCGTCCAATGGGTTGAGTGCCAGATGTGTGACTCAACGCAGACCAAAGCCAAACATCGCTACAGACGTGATGTGAACATCAGATCCAACACATCCACTGAACAGACAGTCTCTCCACTGGCGAGTGCTGGCGAACATTGATTGCGAGGCCGACAGTCTTCACAGTCTTCGTTCCAAACAACTGTTTATAAGACCAATAATTTCAGGGCTTGTGCTCAACACAAGACATGACTGTTAGACAAGAAATGGTTCAAAAAGTTATGCACTTTTGGATGAAGTGAGCGATCGGTTAGTGAGAGAGAGGAGAGAGTGTTGTGATTGGAGTGGAGATCAGATCAGTTGCGATGAGTCGAGAGTCGAGACGAGAGCTGTGGAGCCCAACACTGATTGCGATTGCGATCCTCTGATTGCAATCAATGGTCACTCTTTCAGTACAATCACAACAACCACTTCATTGCAATTCATTTCGAAGCACAACATAATTCGCTATTTAATCGCTAAGTTATAAACGGATGACATCTTTGACTATCACTGCAATAGTGTTTGGAATACAAGTATTAATGCATTGAATGATGAAAATGAATGAATGAATGAATGAGTGTTTGCAGTGAAAGCCAACGCACAGACAGTCTGTGAGTCTGAGAGTCCGTGAGAGCGCACACCATAACAAACGGAGACCGCATTCACTCGACTCAGATGCTGGCGATGCCGAAGTCGATGCCCTTTCCCGGACTGAGTGGAGTGGAGTGGAGGGCCATCTGTGCCGCCACTACCATCACCACCGATGCCACCGCCACTGCCGCTAAACCCTCCGCCAAAGCAATGGGAAAGTCTTCGCCAAACGAGTCCTTCAATTGGTTGACTCAGCGCTCGTCTCACGACTGCGTTCACCGCTCGCACCGACACTACAAGTGATCCCGTTTTCAATCAACACTTTGATTGGTCGCTAACAACATCATAATAGTTGGAAATTCCACTGATAACAGGATAACTATTGTCTCATTGGAATTAATAGCCAAACATTGAGTAATTATTTTGGTTGCAATCAATTTTATCAAATCTAAATATCAGAGAAACTTTTGTGTATTTCATTCAATACGAAAACAACTCGTAAAAAGTTGTCGTAAAAAAAGTTTTTACGAAACGAGTAATGCATTGATTATTATAGCTATAAATTAATGATTTTTGTAATTATAAATCAAAACTGCATTTAGAGAACGACTTTACGATTGATTCAGTAAATAAAATAATTTATATTTTTGTTAATAATAGCTATTAAATGATAAACTGTTTGGAAATGTTTTGCACTTTTGGTAAATGATTGAAGAAAAGTATTTTCTAAATGAATATTCATTAGAAATCATTGAATGAATTAATGAATTGAAAAATAATTGTCACGAATTGTATACCAATTGAATGCAATTGAATGCTTCGGTCGTCACGAAAGCCAACGCTTCAAAAGTTCACGAATTCATACCTCCAGTCAACGCAACTCAACTCAACTGATTCGGTAAACAAGTCGCCGATCGACCACTCGTTGGCCGACCGATGGGTGAGTCGTGCGAAACATATTCCTCTTTGCAAACCATCGCAAACATGGCATTCGCTGCAGAGGCAGACATCCATCCGATGTCTGTCATATCCGAAGAGAAGAGATACACGAATGGCAGCGCAAGTGTCACTCACCTGACTGAACAACTGTCCGACCTGTCGATGGGCTGCCACAGTCTCAACGGATCGAGTCGTGAGTCCAATGGCCACAAAGCTAGCGAAGTGGTGACCGCCGGCCCGACGATACACCCGGCATGTGATGCCCCCATTTGCAAGATATGCCAGGAGACAGACTCTCCGTTCTTCAGCAGTCAGTGCAAGAGTTGTCGCCATTTAATCTCCGACCCGAACACAAGTGTCTCCCAATTGTTCGCAATTATGCGTCAATGGGTTCCGCAGATTCAGCAGTCGATCGACATTTTGGTCCGAGAGGTTCTGCGAAGAGGCACTCACATCGACGACAGGGATGAGCTGACAGACATGACTCTCTTGCACTTCGTCTGCAAGTCGGGCGCCAAAGGTGTGGGCGATGTCGACGTGGCTTTGCGGACAACCAAGTTGTTGGTCGAGTCGTACAACGCGGACGTAACGCTCAGATGTCACTGGACAGACATGAATGCCATTCATTACGCCGTTTATTTCGATGTCGCGCCAGTTCTCCAATACTTATTGGAGATAACCAAGAATGCCTACATCGATGAGCCGTGCCGTGAGTTCGACGGCGGAACTCCGCTGCACATCGCGGCCGCCAATATGTGCTTAGAATCGGCCAAAATTCTGCTACAAAATGGTGCGAATATACTCCCCAAAGACAATTTGGAGCGAAAGCCTCTGTTCTGCGTTCCCGACCCTACCGTATCAGAGCTGATGCCGGCGGAGACCACTTTCAGAATGTGTTCCCAAATGAAGAAAATGCTCGAAGACGCCACTCTGACGTCCATTCCAGACGAAGAAGACAATGAGTCGATGAATCAAACGGGAAAAGTGGTTCTGTTGGCGCTCGGACTCAGTTTAGGTGAGTAAGCATAGTCTGACAGTTGTATTGTTCGAGACTTTCACCTATTGTGAACACACAGGCGATCGCGTGATTATAAGCAATCAAAAGTTGGGAACTTTGAGGTATTGCGGGACCACTCAGTTCGCGTCGGGTATGACCTCATTCTCATCGGATATTGTTTACGGTCTGATCGGTCACTCTCTTCACAGGCATTTGGGCCGGAGTTGAGCTCTTGGAACCCGAAGGCAAGAACGACGGCACTGTGGGTGGAGTCACGTACTTTCGGTAAGTAGTGGCCCGAACTGAATTGAACTGACCATGTTGAATGCTGAATGCTGACTGTTGACTGTTGCTTGGTGCAGGTGCGCCCCGAGGTACGGCATCTTCGCCCACATCAATAAGATAACCAAATTCGACGACAACTTCAAGTACTGCAATGTGATGGGCAGTCCAATGGTTGTCCGCAACGTAAACCACCCGCGAGTGGACGTCTCGCGAGTGACCCCCAAAGTAGAGACCGGACTCTCGTCTCTCAAATCAAAAAGTATTAATTCAATGGACATATCAATCGGAAAACGGGTTATTTTAAACGACAAACGGATCGGAACCGTGAGGTTCGTCGGCGACACTCAGTTCGCTTCGGGTAATGACACCATTCCTGAGATGACCAATGAAATTGACCAATGATTTGACACTTTCAAAGGCATTTTCATTGGTCTCGAACTCGACAAAAGTGTCGGCAAAAACGACGGATCTGTTAATGGGATTCGATATTTCGATTGTCTACCGAATTATGGCATTTTCACCACTCCTTCCAGAATATTGAGAGTACTGAAAGACAGGCGACTGACCGAGGGATCCGACAACTCTTCGGACATCAGTCTAACTATAAGCCAGAGCTCTACTGACAACGATGTGTTCAAAAGTCCCAACAATTCCAGGAAAACACGATTCCGAACGGCTTTATCCAAAAGCGCTACCAATTTCAATACAACTTCCAGTTCTTCGCCAAACAGTGGCGACAATTGGCTGACAGTCGGCGTCAACGTCTTCATCAACAACAGCATTGGTGTCGTCCGATACATAGGACCGGTTGAGTTCGCCGGACCGGGCATTTGGTTGGGTATGTCTTATTGGTGTCTCCACTCGTCTGATCCCAACTGTCTCTGTCCAGGAGTCGAGTTGCGGACCCCGACCGGCAAAAACGACGGCTCCATAAACGGCGTCCGATATTTCCAGTGCAAACCAAATCACGGTCTTCTGGTGCGGCCCAAGAAGGTGTCGGTTCGCGGCATCAATGGCGCAAAATTGCTTCCGCAGTGAACACAACAGTAATTGCAAACAATTAGTATTTATTTTTTGATATTAACCTAAAGTTCAGATAATCGGAGCTTTCCTTACATTTCTGTGATAGAGATATCATTTTTGTCCCCATTTTAGTACTACTTTTCAATCATTCGAATTATTTATATTCCATTTTTAATATAATTTAATTTTTAAATGGTTTTAACGTTTCTATTGTTTTCAAAATTCTATACAAATATTCCCTCAAATGACAGCAATTTTTGATATATTTTTGAACTGAATTTTTATTATTTAGTGATCAGAGTTTGAAATCATTTTTCTTTAGCGACAAATATTGAATTCACAGACAAGAGGTATAAATAATTAGAAAACAATTAACTCTTTTCGAAACAGCGATTCAATTGCAGAGAATTTATCAATCAATCGACCGATCGATCAATCAATTGAAGAGTGATTTCAAATGTTAAACATAACGAGTAATAAATGTTAAGTCAAATGATTGGACAAAACGTGTAACGAATTTGTGCGAAAATTATTATAAATAAGTTTTGTTTGCATTTCGATTGCATTCGAGTCATCGAATTGTAATCAATTAAAACTTTAAATAATGAAAATTAAGTGCAAATTAAATGTAAAAATATTTAAGAAATGAAATTCGAAACGAAAGTTAATTACAAATCGAATGAAAAATAAAATTCTAAGCAAATCAATGATTATTTGTCTTTCGTCTCAGCTTTGGTTAACATAATTAAAATTGAGTTCAAATAGAATTAGAAAACGACTAGAATTTGAAAACAATTCGAGAGTTAGTCAACAAAATACAATACAAACTATAATCAGACATAACAATCAAATTATAGCTCTCTTCACATCATTTTGTGTAAAAACAATCGGTTTTTATATAAAAACTCTTTAGTAATACTTTTTGGTTCAAAAATCTCTTTAAAACGTTTGTATTCATCAAAAACTATGAAAAAATTTGTTCAAAAATTGGTTTTAAAACCATACGAATTAAAAACTAAGTAAATATAGACATAAGAAAAGGCAACCAATTAATGGAACCATTGCTTCAATACTTGCATAAAACGCTTTCAGCGATTACTGGAAGTGCTTTCGATCACAAGAGAGTATTGGATTTGGTCCTCAACGAAGAGGTCGAAGCGCTGTTCCAATAGCTCTCGCGAAGAGCTCTGAGCGCCTGCTGGCCGTTGGCGCTGATCAGTGGCGCCAACTTCTCAGTGAACTTATAGTAATTGCGTTCCAATTCCTTCTGATATTCTTTCTGATCGGATCCGATCAAAGATCTGTTCTTCCGGAGAGCGTCACCACACCTACGGATGATTTCAATTTCAAATGCCATTCCAATTATCAATCAAATGGTAATTACTTTCGGCAAAAGTCCTTAAAACACGACTTGAGTTTGTTCTGGAGAGGAGAGGGCGGTCTCTGTTGCGGTGTGCGAGTGCTCGACTCCGACAGGAAGACCGAGGCCACCTCGAAAGGCCCTTGGTTGACCGTCGTGCCCACACAGCCCTGCAGAACCATCTGGAGAATCTTCGAGTCCACCGGCTCCTGATAAGTCGCGTGCGCCAACTCTATTGTCTTCTTCTGAATGTCTTCGATGGCCACTTCGATCGGAGTCAATACCACCTGAAGTAAGGGTTGGTTTTTAGAAAGTCTTTGTTGAAAATCTATTTTAGAAACCTGTTGTCTGTCCTGAACTTGTATTCGAGTCTTGACGTAAGGGAATGAGTTGACTGTCGTGAGGATAGTCTTCCGTTTGTACTGTTCGTGCAGATCTCCGTGGGCTCTGCCGTCCATTGTGAATGGGGTCGCGTATATGAACCGCTCTGGCGTTTGCAAACACAATCAAATTGTTATATCCATCTCACAAAAGACCTAATTCTTACTTATATTGTAATTCTTTTCGAAATAGGTTTGCCTGGAGTCGAGTTCCCACGAATCGAAGTACGGCTCGACATAAGTTATTTGGACATAAGCTGAGAGAAAAATAATATTTCGATCGATTCGATTGACTATTGGTTTGCAATCAATACCTTTTTCGTGATTCAATTTGTTGACGTCGACGGCATTCGAGTCTTTGATCACTTCGACAAAGTCGGCACCGAATTGGTCGGCATAAAAGTTCTCGAGTCTGTGACTTATTTCCGGCAATTTGGTCAAAAAGGGCTCCTTATAGACGAACTCTTCTCTGTCCAAATCGCCGAACTTCGGGCCATAGAAGCCGACCCTAAAAAAGGTGCCGAACACCCGTCTGCCGGTCTGTTGTTCGATCTTAATGAACGCGTCCTGCAGTTTGCCGTGAATTGAGGCCAACTTCTTGTAGTCGTGGTGGGCCTCAGCGATAGGGATCAACAGTTTGTAGACTTCGTTGACCGCCTCATACATTCCGCTGGTGTTGAAACAGTGGGCCGACTGTTCCAGAAGTGCGATCAGACCGCTCTCACTGAACGACTTTCCGGTGCAAATGCCGTCTTTGTTATCGATAGGAACTTCATTGGAGACCAGACTCTCCTCCAATATGTTGGCCGAGATTTTCTGAAAGGCCACACAACTGACCGGAAGGTACGACTTGTTCTCAAACAAATGCAAATACTCGCAGACAAGAGCGCAACAGTGGATCAGACAGTGGGCGGCCTCGGCGTGATTGCCTCGATCAGAGTGTTTCTGAGACATATTCTGAAGCCAAGTAAGCCTGAGATCAGGCGAGTTCTGATAGCCCTTCGCTATTCTGTACATCAAATCGAGAAGCATTTCCGGGTCTTCTTTGTATTCCTTCATTTTGATTGTGTCCGATAATATCATATGCAAGTTGAACACCAATTCCTGGACCTGTTCCGGAAAGTTTGACTCTTGCATATCGGCGTCGATGACGGCGTACACCAAAATTGTTTTGAGCGATCGGCGCAGATATGGCTCATTGAATGACTTACTGGTGCCGACCAAATGACTCAAAGACATCGTAACTTGCATTTTGATTTTGGCGAAGTTCTGCGCGACGCAGTAGTTCTGCCGCATCAGCATATAGAGCGAGGCCGAGGCCTGGGCTCTGACCAGACCGACCGACGAACTGCAGTGCCGTAACAGTTGGAGGCAAATGTCAGCACAGAATTCGACATCAAATCTATCGTCGAAAATGATTTGCGGGAACTTTAGGGTTAGTGAGCGTTGGGTTGCGAATAGGTTTTGGAGGACAAGAGTGCTTTGATTTAGCGAAAGTGAGTGAAGGATAATCTGCAATATGTTGCCCAACAAGTCCTTACTCGCTGTCATACTCTGCTCGCTGTCGTATTCCAAGTGCTGGACCAGAATAGCGGACACCTTCTCGATGGAGTCCAATACAACCAAATTGAGTTCAGTGGAGAGGAGACCTTCCAAAGCGGCTTCGGTCTCGTAATCCAGTTTTGTTCTCTCCATTTGTTGTGCGTTACTGTTATATCGGGTCAGAGTGTGGTCTTTGCGCCAACGAAGCGAATCCGACTGAGAGAAGCTCTGCGATGACTGCGGAGGGTTTCGCTCACGTCTTCTCAGCATAAGATCTCTTCGAGCACTTCCCAGACCGAGGATCGCGTCCTCTAATTTGGATTTCATATCAAACGGCTTTTTGAATGTCATTAGACTCGCCTTTTTGATAGCTTTGAGGCCTTTGTACTCAAAACACGAAACGCATATCTTTAACACTTCAAGCATTTGATAGATCTTTTGGAAAGACATTTCACTTAAATAACGATAGAGTACTGTTTGGTTGGCGTTCTTGAGAACCCAGAGAAAGCAAATGAGCAGATGTTTGGTCGAGTCCTCTCTGAGAGGCCATCTTCGGGGTTCGTAACTCTCTTCGGCGGTGCGCGCGAAGATGCCGGTGCCAGCGATGGCCATCGCCACGTTCTGGTTGAGCGGACTGTTCAACGGACTGGTGGTCAGGTCTTCCAGTTCACTGCTGCTGTTCAATACAATCGGACGTCTCTTCTCGTCTGAGTTCCTCTTAAGTGTATTACTCAGAGAATTAGTTCGCGAGTCGTTTCTGAAGACATCGTCTGACTTCCAATCGTATAATTGCGGCAAAGCGTCCAAAACAATGGCAATCAGAGGCAGATAAAGGGAGGCTATTCTAGACTTGACTTCTGGCTCATTGTAACGACAGTCCCAGTCGTGGGAAGTCATCAGACCTCTGACCAAATTGATAGCCTTTGAATGAATGGAAGCGCTATTCATCTCAAGCGCCAAAGAGAGCGAACAAAACACGATTCCCATTAAGAAGTGTTGGCGCCGATAGTCATCAGTTAATTCGCTAAATGCTGTCATTTTGTCCAAAAGGGTTGTCAGAGTTCTGTCCAGTGGAGAGAAGAGTGAATTCTGGGACCAACTCTGGGGAAGAGTGGAAGGCGTGGGCGCTGTCGGGAATGTGGGCGTCGCGAACGGCAGATTCAGACATACGAAGTGCTCGTGTCCTGAGATAATTCGCAAGAAGTCGAGTCGTAGAAGGAATGAATGGTTGGTTGAGGTCTCAGATGAGAATTGTATGATATTCGACATCAACTTGAAGTAGATTCGGATCAAATTGAAGACATAATTGCGATCCATTAGAGACAATAGATCTCTGATGAAGAAAGCAATTGAATTGTTGAGCGAATGAATTACTTTAAGATCTTTGAACTCGCGATTCAATCGATTGATAATATCAGAGGTAATCAAATTGACTAAAGATATGATATCATCAGTGAATTGTTTGCTGAATCTGTCGCGCCGTGGACTCAATAGTGTCCCGCAAATAGCCAAATGTTCGCAAATACTCTTCGTTATTATGTCGAAGAAGAAGCCGGCGTTTGATAGAGCGGTCTCACGACAGGAACCGCTCGACACAAGCCATTGCAGAACTAGCTCTTCGTGGAAGTGCTTCTGAATGTTGGATAGAATTGGCTTTTTGTTTGTATAGATTGAGTTCTCCGACAGATATTGAGAATTCTGTTGAGGGGAACGAACACTACTGGCTCTGTCCAGTCCTCTGGTCTGTAGAGACTGCGATTCTGTGACGACACCGACCGGAACGTCCGGATTGCTGTTACTCCGGAAGTGATACGGCGGACACATATGGGAATTGGTTTCGTGCGAACTGACAAAACCGTTTGGTTCGCCTTCGATGACCGATTGATTTTGCGGGACGTGAGGTAACGCTTGCGGGTGAGGGAAAATCACCTGGTATTGTATGAAAGTGGACAATATGCCGGTGCGAATGTCGTTGTATTCAGAGTGATATAAAGTGGCGTTGATTTTGTTGACGACTGCGGCGATCGCTTCGAACACAGACTGACTGATGTTTAAGATTTGGTTGCCGTTAATGACCGGCGGACGGACCAACAGACGGATCAAGCGATTCAAGACAATGGGCACAAATTTGACCAATGGTTCGATTTGAGCGGAAGATATCGACAAAATGCTGGTTTTGAACTCGTTTTCAATGTTAGGCAAAAGCCTTTGAGGAATATTTTGTTCGTCAATAGCTGTCGACAAATGAAGGAAATGATCTAAATTGGCGTCTAATGAGTAAATGCTTGTCACGGCCTCAACCACTACAGTGAATAACCCCTTATGGTTATCAACCCATCGTGTGTTCGGTATTTGTATGGAAGGCGTCAAAAACGAATAACTAGTCGGGGGTTTGTCCATCATTACTGGCAGACAATAGGGCCCAGTTTGCAGTCTTCCGTCTCTGTAGAGCGGAATCCAAGTGTAACCCAGAACCTCATTAGTGGTCTGTTCCGACTGTTTTGGCTTCGCGTGAATGTGGAAGAATGTGAACAACACGTGAGTCTGTTCTGACAACTTTGAGGGCAGTTTTACTTTGATTTCGTCGTTGAAATTCGGACACTTGTTATGGTAATTGACTGAAGTGAACACTTCCGATGAGAACTCAGGACAACTCGATTTGCCGAATATGACGGGCAGTGCGCTGTACTCGTCCTCGTTGTTCATTATCTGTATCTTAACCGCGATATTGCGAGCAGAGCCCTGTCTGTTCGCGAAGTTCAGATTCTTCGGGTAAATGTATAGAAGGTTGCGGTAGACATAGTGAGGAGAGAAGACTTCTTTGGAGGGAAATTCTAACACATCTTTGATAGGTCTGCCCTTATCGTCCGGATAGGGATGAATGCGAACTAATTCAGGTGTCAAACAGTATTTGGGATACTTTTCTGGGAACGGAGAGATGTCTATCTTGAGAATACCCGGAATGCATTTGAGTCGCTTGAGTGTAGAAGAGGGCCGCTTCAGGTCTGTCAGGTATTTGTAAAGGTCTTCGTCGGTCAGCCTATCGTTGTCCTGAGTGTTGGGAATGATGGCAATCATTAATGCATTGAGCAATCGCTTAGTCATTCACTATAATCGTATCAAGTGATTGACTAATTGGCAGCAATTATGCCTGGATTAACACCGGGAAAACAACTGGCTTTGATTGAGCGCTGGCTGTTCAAGGATGAACAAAAATACATTACACTAAAAGCAGACATGCCGAATAGGGGGGGATTCCTAAAACCCCCCCCCTAGAGGCGAAAATTGGGAAAATCCCCCCCCCTAGACAGGGTCCGAGAAATA
>JAQGBE010000763.1:0-14849 GCA_034698225.1 Scheloribates latipes | reverse complement strand
ACAATGCAAACAAAACTGTGCTATCATTTGGTTTATATGACAATTGATATGAGATTAGAATTTTATCGTTAATGACTTATCGTTAATGACTACAATTGAATGAAGAGTTAAAAACTGATCGATATATTAGTGACAAACGAAGAGCGACTCACTTGAGCCCAAGTCCTCCACGATTTGCTTTCCCTGGGATATCAATTGTTCGAATTCGGTTTTCCTCAGTTCCACGTCGGCTTCGGTGTCCTCTAACAGCACCTGTTGTTCTTCGATGGCCAGAGAGTCCCATAAAAGAGATCCCTCCTCGTCATCAGCAATACCCAGAGCTTCTTCGACTCTCTCCATCCAAGACGATAGAGTGTCGAGAGCTCTGTGCCATTCTTGTATTCTCCAAGAGTCTAGTCGTCTCTTCTTAGCACTGGAACCAATTATAGGCGTAGATGGTGCAGATTCCGACGAAGAATTATCCTTCTTTTCGGGCGAAGAAGAGTGCGATGATATCGAGGAACGACTTTCCGGTTGACTCAATGTGTTAAGAGTTTCGCCCAACTGTTCCATTCGCTGCAACATTGAGTCCCAGTGTTGGGTCAGTCGCTCCAAATTGCGGGTTATCTCGAGTGCGGCGCCGCTTCCTCTGTCCAGTTTGCCGAGCAGTATTTGAGCTTGGTCAGCCAGGTTGGACGAGTTGGTCTGCTGCTGCTCCATCTCGTTCTCCATCTTCTGTAATCTCTTGACCAGATCCAGCACAAACTTGGAGCCGGGCTTCGTTTCGGTGGCCGCGTCTTCCATTTCGGTCAGTCTTCGGTCAAGTTTGGTCAGCCAATGGCTGAACTTCTTCTCCTCTTCACTCAATATCTTCCACGAGTTGTAAATGGTATGCAACGTATCGCCGGTCTCTTCTACAAACCGGCAGACGTGACGCCAGCGCTCGGCCAACGCCTCCAACTGGTCCTCTAAGACCGAGAAGTCGTTATCACTGTTGGACTCATCGTTGATGACAAACATGTTTGAGACACAGTTCACAACTTGTTGCTGGAGTTCTACTTCCTTCTGAAGTTGTTTATGTTGTCGGATCTGCTCTTTGACAGCCGCCAGAGTAGAGCCGATGTTCGAAAAGTCACAGATCTGGACCTCGGCTGAAGTGAGCCATTCCCTCAACTGATCCAATTGTTTTTGCTGCAAACTCATGAGCGCATCGCTCAGTTCCTGTTGTCTGTCCATGGCTTTGAACCGGAGCTGATCCCACCGCTGCCTCAACAGATCCATTTGCAGCGATATCTCGTCTCTTTCCTCGCGTTCGCAGATGTTGGAGAGGACCAGATTCTGGCCTTCGGTGAACATACTGGCGATCTTGTGCTGGTAGTCACTCAACTCGATCATGAACAATTCATTGTCGTGGAACAGCTGCTTGACGGCCTCCAACTCCTTGTTGGCGATTGCCTCGCAGTTGCTCAGCTGCTCCTCGGCGCCCAACATCCAGGTCAGGATGTCTTCGAGGTTGGTCTGGTATTCGCCGATTTTCTTGTGGACCAACTCTGATGTCTGCGACCAGATGTGCAAAGAGAGTGTCAAATGAGGCGAACGAGACGGTGATCGAGTCAAACAAGTGATTATCAGCGACAAGGAAACACTTACCATTGCGAGGTCTTCGTTGTTGGCCGCCATTAGACTCTTGCAAAACTTGAACAATAAAAATATCAAAAGTTTTATTTAGTAAGCGTTTGACGTTTGGGAGACTACTCGTTGACAATAGCTCTGCTCAACAGAGCGATAGAGCGATAGACTCGTAGACGGAGAGAGGGATAGAGCGGTAGTACAGCGATAGCACAGCTCTGGTATGCCTTCACTCCAGTCCTCGCAGTGTTGACAATGTCTGCGCCAAAGCAGCGCTAAAGTCGGACCAAACTCATGGCCAAACTTCTTGAGGGCCACTACCGGTCAGAGCCGATCGCTAACACATCGACTGTGCCGGTTGAACGACTCGCACACACCCGGTCGACATGTTTGAGCACACAATTGAGTCATACGGGCTCGACCTAAGTTTGACCTTGGTCAGGTAGATCACTGTGAGCTAGTCGAGTGCACCACTGACAGCCAATTAGCGAGATTAGTCACCACTCGAGACGGAAGATAGCTTTGCACTCAAATGGGCTGAAGAGATGTCAGGAGAGGGGAAACAAGGCGTTGGCATTGCATATGTGGTGTTGGGATAGGTATGGATAGGTATGCCATCAGGTATGAGGTATGAGGTATGGCCTGATTAGTAGCTGCGAAGGTGTCGGCTAACTCACCAACACAAGGGAGAACTGGCACGCATTCACCAGTCAATTGAATTCCACATTGTCAATGTTGTCAGCCTAGGACAGGATAAATGCAAAACTTGGTCGTCAGCCGAATGTGGAAAATATTTTGAACGAAGCAAAAGTTGAAAACAAAAGTTGAAAACTCAATGAAACACTGATATCGAGAGCTTATCAGAACTTTTTTTGGTCACTATTTTGCATACCTTTTGGTGTGAAATGTAGTGCCAATGAGTTGGCGAATGTCTGGCTCTCCGGAACTTGGAGTGTCTCTTCTTGGAGAGAGAGAGACAGCACTTCTATGATGTGTTGGCGTTGGCAATGAACCGAACGATTTGAGTGAAACCGCAATTATCGGCAAATTCTGTCGACTAATGAGAGATAACTACTATTTTTAGAGGCATTGCCGACACATTCGGAGCCAACGATATGCTTATTATTTGTATTACTGTTACGCTAAACAAACAAATCGTATGCAATGTGTAGAGAGAAAATCGAATCAACGGTTTCGACGACAAAATATGTTTTAGTTTTTGTTTGCATTTTAATTCACAAATTAATCAAACGATAACATAAAAAGAGCTGAGAGTCAGAGTCAGAGCCCCAGAGAGAACAAAAACACAACAAAACACTATCACATCGTTTAAAAGTCCGGGTCTTTTCGAGAAGAAGTGACAATTCAATTGGAGTTCGGCTTTGGATTCGAATTAATCGAAACTAAAACTAAAAAATTATTATATTATATAATAATTGGGAGAAAAAACAGTATTTGTTTTCCATATAATAATCGGTGAGTTATTTTAAAAATATAATTAAAACTAAATAAATAATTAATAAATATAATTACAGATTATTAATCAGCGATAATATACTATCTCTTATATACTCTTTCGTTATATAATGTATTTTTAATATAGATTTTACTCTCAATTCAATATATATTTTACTGTAGTTTTTCCGTTTAGATCGCAAAATATTGTTTCTGTCAATAATACCAACGCATTCGTAAAGATTTGCAATTGTTTTCATCCAAATTAAAAATTAGAAACGCATTCACAACGAGTTTTAAATAAATGATTTGCTTTTTTATGTTATATTTATGTATAATATATTTCTATGCATTTGTTTTCATTTTTGAGGCACTTTTGGAATGTTTTGTGGAAACCGGCGATAATTCAAACGCTAGGAATTGATTCGAGGAAATCTGTTTCGACAATCTGGTCGATGACGGACAGCGCCTCGTCCAACGACGTCGCGCTCGTCGGCTCCCATGACGAACACTGGCCGTCGGCAACACTCGGCGCCTGACTCGTTGTCTGTAGACTCGCTTTCAGTAATGTGTGGAAAAATGGATGCAATTCTAGTAATGTCTTAATCGACGTCTTTGTGATTAGCGGACAGCGGGCTCTGTGGGGCAGTACTTCGGGCTCGTTATGCTGCCAATCAAGACATTCAGGGTTAGTCTTCTGGAACAGAGACACAACAAACAAATCAATTACCTTTGCATTCATCAGATTATTGATGCGAACGCAATGCGGTTCAAAGGGAGGATATGTTGGGCTCGAGTTCGGGTGAAGAGCGCTTTTGTTGATACCATTGGCCATCGGTGTCGTGTCTTTGGAGCCGCCAACGAAAGCCCAGCGATACATCTGGAACTGTGGCAGCGAGTCGGCCGGCATTGCCATCGCGATGTCCAAGAGCTTGCATGCGGCCAAATACAGCTGAAGATACTGAGGGTTGTTGTGTGCGGCCAAACCGTTCACCTGATTGGTGACCCAACTCGAGTCCAGGTTAGACAGGCGTTGGATATGCGAGCTATAAAGTGGACATAAATTAGTCAATTGTTAACATAAGGGCATTAAAAGCAAGATTCAAAGTGCGTACCCATTGTTCTTCCTATTGATAGTAAAGAGCCAGATATTGAAGGTTAGGAATAGAGAAAGAGAAGAGAAGAGTCGGTTATTAATAGTTGATTAATCATTCATTAATTAAACGGATGAAACAATTAGTAAATGTGAGCACTATTAGAGTGGATGTCGTGGACGGGAACTGACCTGAACTCAGGCGTGTCTGTCATTAACTCCATCTCAATGTGGAGAAACACTTGAAACTGCAAATGCAAGTAACGATCAGTTGGTCAGCGATCAGTGGAATTAGTGGACAAACCATTTCGGTGTAGATGAAAGGCCACAAACTGGTCAAGTGGTGCGCCGACATTCTCAAGATGATGACTCGGAAGCAGAGGAGGACCTGTGCCTGGACGAGAGGCGACTGTGCCATTCGGTGCGATTCGATCAGCTTCTCCTGGATCTCAGGCATATACTTCTGGTACTGATCTCTTTCACTGCAGAACAGAATGAAAGCCAACCGTTTGACCAAATGAGCCCTTTGTTCGATCTCCTGGTCTTTACTGCTGAAGATATTGAGGGCACCACTCGATTTTTGGATAGACATTCGAGTCAAGTATTCTCTGAACGTGTTCTTGTCGTGTGTCATCAGGTGGTCGATAATGGTCTTCCAGTGCTGAAAGCAGTCGGAATCCATTTGGAAGAAGGTCGGGTCTAACAGTAATTCAAACGTTTCTTTACGCCACGCTTTCCGGGAGTATTGATAGCCAGAAATGTTGGACAGCAGGTGAGAACAGGCCCTAAAACTGGGCGAATTGTTTTTGGTCCGGTTCTTCAGATATGGAACCATGTAATAAATTATATTAGAGACCAGAGGCACCACTTTCTCCTTCTCTTCGCTGACGTAAACCACATCGAGAACAGGTGCCACAAACTGCCAAACAATGAGAGGTTCAGTCAGATATCAGAGGCCATCAGAATCGATGCGAGCCTTACCTCAGCCAAAGCACACAACGCCTGAACACTGAATTTGGAGAGAAAAGAGTTGTCCGCTTCCGATATATTACTGAAATCTAAGTTTCCGTTCACCGCATCGATTGCGTGATAAGAGTTCTCGTATTCGTTGTTCTCGTCTTCGTTATTATCTGCTTGAGGTCCCGGAATCACTTCCAAGTTGCGCCGCAACCACTTGGTCTGTCCGAGCCGAGCACCGGCCACAGTAGTGCACGCGTCCACCAACTTCTGTGCCACGTCCTGCAAGTCCTTCTGGTCTTTGCGGTCCTCAATAAGAGGCGCCGCCTGAACGAACTCATGAAGAATGGCCAACAAATGGAATTGTACTAAAGGCTGAGCCATCGATGATATCTGAAGGCCTTCTTTGAGGAGTGAAAGCACTGATTTCCAGCATTCAAGTAGTTGTGATCCGGGAAAGGCTTTGATGTAAGCGAGGAAGAACTGTAACATACAAACTTCGATCGGCGGCCTCTTCTGGTGTTTACTGCTGTTGGCGTTCGGCGGAGCTTTGATTGCCTGCCGAATGGTCTGAAGCACGGACTCCATCGGCAACACTCGAATAGCGGCCACTAACTCGACCAACAATAACTGGTCAGCGGAAGTGCTTTGTGCCCATTGCTGTTTCCGACTTTTGGTCGCGTCGGTGTCTCTCACGTCATGCCAGACAATGGCCACAGATGTCATGAAATGCGAGCCGTGGATCAAAGACAGGGGCGAAAGGAAACTAAGTATGTTTTGTTTGACGTCTTTACTGCTGCCCATTATTTGCCAGCCGTTGTCCAGGGATTGGCTTTCGGCGGACTTCACTTGCTTCCAGACCATTAGAAGAGCCGATAAAACTCGGGGCAAATTCGTTAAGACCGTCTTCCGGGTAGACATGAGAGGATCGGTGACAGAGCCCTCGCGACCAGTAGAAGTGATGTCATGACTTTGGTCAGAGACAGTGAACACGTGTAGAAAATTCGATATAAACTGAAGCGGATTATTGTTGGACGACGAGAGAGAATTAGACGAATTGCTGATTGGCTGCGGTTGTGGTGACAGTAGAGGACTCGTTGGCGTATTGGATGTGTCCAGAAGGCAATAGTGGCAAAGTGTGGCCAAACTCTTCAGAAGAACTATTAGATAATTCGGAGACATTTCGGTTTTGTCGTCCTTCAAGGCTTTGGTCAAAATCTTTGTGGCAGTTGTCTCAAGGTTTTGACACAATTGAGTCAAAACACAGACCACGAGTCGCGAAAGGGAACGACCGGCGAAGGGAAGAGTGGCCTCGACTAACTCTAACCAATTGCAGTGCAGATGAACTTTGTGTGACTGTTGTAGTGCTGTTTGTATTGCCGACAAAAACATGGATTGCGCGGGGATTAACATATTCGGGTAGTATTTCAGTGAAGACATTTGCGGCTGAAATCTGATTCTGGCCGCTCTCGAGTCACTGCCCTTGCGATTATGGGTGGGCTGTTCCTTGTCATTCATATTAGGGGCCACTTTGTGCTCTAAAATCATCATCTCTTCCAGCAGCTTAAGAAGTGACTTCTGAAGATCTTCCTGAAAGCCTATCGAGTCGTTCTGATAATCGTTGAACTGAATGAGCGCTTCGGCAAAAGCAGAGTCGCTGCTAGTGTTGGGCTCTTTCTTGTCTTGGAAGTTGTAAACACTGGAGACAATGCACTGGAGGATAGACTTCTGCACTTTGCACCTCATCAGCATATCGTGTAAGTAAGTAGAAAAGGTCGGCTTCCCTTTGATGGCGACCGTCAGCTGATTGAAGATCAGTCTCAATACCTCACACGAGACTATTCGGACCTTTTGGTTGCCGAGCACTTCATCTTCGTTGAGCCGAGTCTGCGGTAGACTCGGGTAATAACTGCGAAGGTATTGCATACACGTCGAGACAACCACTTCCAAGAATGAACTGCTCCGGAAAGATGTTATCGAATCAGAGCCGAGTTCAGAGTAAAAGCCTTTTCCGAAAAGTGCATTCCGATGTCGGGCGCAGATGGCCTGCAATTCTTGAGACCGCATTCCCAGTCGATTACTGATACTCGTAGTGGCCATCGAGAAGAGGACCCGTTGGGGTTCGGCTAATATGATGTTCCACAGAGTGGTCAGAGCGTAGAGCGTTCTCTTGGAATCGTAGACCTGTTGATACAAAAGCATATGCGAATGCATTTGACTCAGAGTGACGGGTCGGCTGTTGGTTGTGATGCTGATCGTCTCCGAATTGGTTATCGCCGACTGACTGTCTTCTGACTCCGAACTATCTTCCAAATCATTGACCACTTTGTCAATGATGTCGTCGAGAACACTGGTAATAATTTCTGATTCAGACAGGTCTGCGTCGTCTATGATCTTCTTGGATGGTATGGGTGTCGAGCAGGTAGTGGTCGCTCGGGAGGGAATGGGCGTCGAGTAGGGAGTCGGCGACTTCAGTAGATTATCTGATTTTATAGATTGGGCGTCCAATCGCCGGATATTTGCCAGATTAGGCAGAGATCTGGCGAATGGTATTGAACTGGAATCGAATATTTCGAAGGCATCGCTGTTGAGCGAAGACATGGAACCGAAGGGATTTAGAACCATATTGATCGACAAATACTTGTTCATGACATTGCTCTCATGACTCGGAGGAACTTCGTATTGAGGAAGAGATATCTTTGAAGTGACCCATTTGTTGACAGAATTCGGGTTCGAAGAGTTGGCCGTTTGGGTTAGAGTCAGCACTTTGTTGGAGGGCACGGGTGAGGGCGCGAATCGCATCTTTCCGTCCTGATTAACGTGGTATATAACATTGCCGCCGGTGCTACTGATCGCGTATATCTTGGACTCGGAGTTAGCAATGGAGGCGTTGTCGGGCTCATCGCCTTTGGGACTCAGACAGTCCGTTACGCCGGCAATGCCCGGCTGGTGAATGTTCACGTGTTGGACAGACAGACGGCACGTGTCCGGATGCAAAATTATAAAGAGCAGGGGCTCTAGAATTCGGGCGATGTCACCACTCTTTAGCGATTGGTTGAGCCAATCGATTGCTTGCGAGTTGTAAGCGTCCACTTTGTGGGACAGACTGTCCAACATGAAGAACAGTGGTCTATCGAACTCGCGGACCATCGCCGACGGCATTGATTTGATTTTCATATCGCGAGTGATATTGTATAGAATAGTAAACCGTTTGCGAGCCTCGTATGCAATGCTTTCGTCCGGACTTATCATTGAAGTGCAAATAACAGACTCACAGACAGACGAATCGACCGCAAGATTGTGTATCTTTTGGAGCAGAGTTGCCGTTTCCAGATGGAGATGTGCTCGACTCTCGCAGAGGTTGTCCCACAGCTTGACTGTCGCCTGACTGAACCACGAGCACTGATGGAAGATAAAGGCCAACTCGTTCGCAGTGATCATTGGGTCGAAGTTTATTGTTTTGTTGGCGTTTGACGTTTTGTTGTCTTCAGTTGAGGTGAAGTCGACAATAGGCGAACCGCTGGATGTGATGAGCAGCTCTGGAACCGGGAGGTCGAAGAGCATCGCTTTGGTGATCGTTATCAGGTCTAAAGCGGATGATATCGAGGCGTAACACACTTCCAGACAGTCTTTGGGATAAACAGCCAAAACTAGCAAGTTTTGTATCCATTGCTGCAATTCGTCGCAATTAGAAAATAACAATTTATCGGTTTTCCTGTCAGACAACGACGGAATGGCTGCCATTTCGACCAACAGTTGACACAAATTCTTGTAGACGTTCACCATTTGGCCGTTGATTTCAACAGATTTTATCAGTTGATAGTCAAAACTCACTTCTCTGTCACTGCTTATCGATGAGACTCTTAGAGAAGCGAAACATTCGTATAAATCAGACTTGTTTTTCACCAAATGATTCTCCGCGAAGATGTTGAAGAATGTGAGCAAAGTGTTGACCAAACACTTGTGGAACAGTTCTTCATTGAGGACTTGTTCTGACGGCTGTATTATTTCACTTTCGTCACTCTCTTCTTTGATAACAGTTCCGACTTTTTGTATATTCTTATCCGATATTTTCGATTCTTTATTATCATTTTTGAGTCTATTCTGTAGCGTTTGACCGATCAATGGCTTGATTTTGTTCACTATATTAGAGCACAATTTGATTGCGGCCTCGAAGTCATCGCTTTGTAGAACAGAATAGTAATCGATAAGACATCTCAAGACGTGGAGAAGAAATTGGGACAAATAGCTCAGATTCGACGACTCGTCTATAGACGTCTCGACTGACACGTTCTCCAAAACAAAGTTAACGATTGCACACATTTCCAGAATCGTTATCGTTTGGAATCCGACTCTTCTGACCGGCGATCCGCTAACCGATTCGATGTGTTTATAGTGAGCGCACGAATCAGAGAACAGGTTTGAGATCTGTTGCCATAAATAATTGATTCCTATGTTAGTGAACAACAGATTTGTTGTTCGCGAAAGATCTGCTTTATTTGACTTAATATTGTTGCGAACTTCGCTGAATTCGTGGTACAGAGCTCTGGATGGGAGTGGAAGACAGCAGAAGAGAACAGAGATAAAAATTAATGTCTCAAACGTTTTATTAGTTTAGTATTGCTTTTTTGGGTGCATTAAAAGCATAAAACTAATGGAAGATCGACTCAATATTTACCGCAATATATCAATGCAGAGACTGTCCACCACTGGTTGGCCAATGTCTTTGTGGTCAATGATACAGATCAGTAGCCGATAGGGCCAGAGGTCGCCCAAAGAGGACCAAGAATTCGGGATAGGAATTACGGTCGACGGGTTCTGTCAGTTAGACAAACAATCAATTATTGAGAAATGTCTGCTTCAATGACTGCCAATTGTCTAATTGTTTCATTGATTCATAACGTTTTGGGCGATATTGGCGTTCAATGAATTCAATGGAAAGCCTGTGCACTGAGTGTGAGACCTGTCAGACCGACACCGATACCGACACTCTTTGCACAGAGCGATACCATTTGGAATAAATGGAATAAACATTTACGGCGTTATATAAATAGACAAATTATACTTACAATTAGACATATTTTGAAGGCCTCCAACACCAGGTCTTTGGCAAAGGTCTCGAAGTAGCTCTTATCAGAACCGACGCTTTTGGCAATTCTTAGCGCCGCGTTCCGCGACTTAGTATTGTTACTGTCCTCAGCGGTAAGCCATGAGCTGAACCGGCGATTCAATGACACGTCCCGTCGCAGCAGAACAGTTATGGCTGCGGTCACTATGTTTATCATATCTTGTTTGAGGATCTGCTTGTTATGCATCGGAAAACAGCACAACAGTAGGTCGAGAATAGCCCTCTGGACCAACACATTGTTGTCCAACAGGGCGGCACATATTCCGTTGATTAGGGTCTGAAGACATGTTCCCGTTATGTAGAGCTGATCCTCAAGTGTTCGCTTTTTGTTGAAATGAGATGTTATGAAAGTAATGGCCTGGAGTCGGACCGACGGGTTGTATAGAATACATCTCCAAAGGGAGCCGTAATGGAACTCATGGGACACGACCTGACATACTTGCTGTAGAAGTTTGTCAGTCCTGTCGTGGTGTTCGGAGCCTTCTTCGAGTCCGGGAAGGACTGCAATGAGGAAGCCGTCCAGTGCTGGCTTCAGACGCGGCCCAAGAGGTATGAAATGCGTTTCATAGATCTCGAGGAGCGCTGGCTTCACATTAATGGCCGCATGACTTAACAGAGGAAACAAACCGTTGGAATAAATACTCAACTCTTGGATGAGTCGGTCGGTTCCGATGCATTTGAAGATGAGATCATAAGTTTCCAGAGCTTTCAAGTGGACGCCCGACGGCAGCGCCGGATGCATGCATTGCGCCAATCGCTGGCCGACTGTGAATCGGCGCGGAATCACATTGTATTTGCCGTTATTGGACAGTACCTGACAGAGCAAGGCAACAGTTAGAAGAGGACGAGGCCATGCCGTGCGGCTCTCCTACCTTGTTCAGTTTGCCGAGAGCGTTGACCAGATCGGCCCATTCGGACGTGTACTCGAAGGCCTTCAGCGCTTTGTCGATCTGTTGCACGTAATTGCGATACTTCGGGTCAGACATGAGCTCATACTCGTCCAGACTGGTGGTCGTCGGACTGCGGGACATCTTCATTGTGGCGGCCGATTGCGGTGAGTCGGGTGACCACTGCGGTAAGGATGGGTTGGCGTCAGTCACAGACACTTCACATTCATTTGTTTACAAATATAGATATAAATTGATTGAGTGTTGGTCACACTCTTAGGCCACTCGTTAGTGGCATAACTACGGCCCAAATCGCGGTATCGGCGGACACAGACTGGCGGTCAACAGTGTTCAGAGGAGACAATCCATTGGCGTCTGTGAGCACAACACAACACAACACTCGACTCAATGCAATGCAATCGTCAAACAGTTTCTCTCAAATCTACGCAACGTTTCACTGGTAGTGACGAACAGACAAACAGTCAAACCTCAGACTCTCGTCATCTCTCGTCTCGACTGACGAAACCCTTCACTGCAAAGCACAGACTCAGACCTCAGCCGATGCCAGGGGTTGTGTCTCCGCTCACCAGACCTGGGGTTGGGTGGCGTGACCTCCGATGGAGTGGTGGCCTCCGATGACTAACACCTTGCAATCGCTCCGTACAATGCAACTGCAATAGGGATTAGCCACTATCTAGGTGATCCTGATAATGGTTGCGTGCAATTAGTCACACAAAAGCGATGATAAAAACGCTAAACAATTAGCACCAATTTGGTAGTGATATAGAGCTAAATAAGTTTAAATTGGTTCCAATCAGTGCAATCCAATATCGAGGACATATCACTCGCCACTAAGCTTGCTTCCAATCGGCAACGTTAACCTTGTCTAATTAAAATGTCCTAGAATATCCTTATATGCATGCGATGGTCGAGGGCTATGCAATCGTGTATTGTGTTCAATGGGTTAAGCAAATAGACAATGTAAATGTTAGCAAGGTGCCAACTGCAACGTCGATGGCCATGAAGATGCGGAACCGCCTCTCCTTAGGCTCTCCCTCGGGCTGATCCATGTCTGGCGATCTTGCGATCGCATCCGTGACGTAACCCAAGAGATTCACGCTTTGAACGCAAGCATTGGAAGAGTATTGGAAGCGCTCTTAAGAAATGAATTACGTCCACCGAATCGGTGGCCACTGACCTGATCCGAGCCGCGCAGCCGAAGAACTTCTCGCTTGAATGAACTAAATAAACGAATTTTAGGCATTTGAAGGTCAGTTTGTTTACCACTTGGTTAGACACCATATGGTCTGACATTGGCTTTAATTACATTATTCATGACAGTTATGAATAACACGTTTTGTGTGTTTTGAAGGCATTTAAAACATTTGGTTTGAAAACACAATCAATCGGTGTTTGCATTGCTCTTTAAACCACACTTTTGACCATCTCTTCGCCGATTATAATCATCTCAAACAAAGACTGGTTCCACACAAATGTGGTTTTAGTGTTTGTCTTCATTGGTGTCCAAACAATCACTAAATATGGTATTTATTTTAATGTTTGTTTCAATTGTTTTTCAATTGACTTCATTCTCGCAAATGATTAGTTCCGAAGACAACAACGGATCCGAAGAGAGTATTTGTACAGAAAGGCATTGGAAGAGCAGAAGAGGGCCGTCACTGAGAAGAAGGAACAGTTGAAACACTCTTTAAATGGTAATCATTTGATGCATTGATTTCAATCACTTATCGGTCACTCGTGTCCAGAAAACAAAGAGATTCCGTCCGAACTGAAGAGAGGAGCTCTTCAGCTCCAATCAGTGCTCGAGTGGGACGACGAGGCCTCAGAACTGGTCACTAATCATGAGGACGACGAGTATCGATGGGCTGGCGTTGAGGACCCGAAGATTGTGGTCACAACCTCTCGCGACCCGAGTTCTCGACTCAAAATGTTTGCGAAGGAAATGAAACTAATTTTCCCGAACTCTCAACGACTGAATCGCGGAAACTATGAATTGAAGCAATTGATTGAGAGCTGTCGGGCCAACGATGTGACCGACTTTGTGGTCATACACGAGACCAGAGGAGAACCCGACGGTCTGGTGATCTGTCACTTGCCGTACGGACCGACCGCTTACTTTCAGCTGATGAACACTGTTATGCGACACGACATCCCGAATGTGGGCACTATGTCCGAGGCATACCCGCACCTCATCTTCCACAACATGAGCTCACGGTTGGGCCGAAGAGTGACCAATATTCTGAAATACCTGTTTCCAGTGCCCAAAGAAGAGTCGAAGCGTGTGATCACTTTCGCCAACCAAGACGACTATATATCGTTCAGACATCACATCTATAAGAAGGCCGACGGAAAGGTAGAGCTGTCCGAAGTCGGGCCCAGATTTGAGATGAGGTTATATGAGATCAAATTGGGAACTCTCGACATCACTAATGCCGCCGATTCTGAATGGGTTTACAAACCGTATATGAATACCAATAAAAAGAGGAAATTCTTGAGTGAAGACAATCTGTGAAAGTCTTCTATTTAATAGCAAACAAATAAATAATTTGATTAAATGTATTTCCTAATGACTATTGACTATAATAGACAATAAATTTTAATAAATTATTTTCGATTCTATGTTTGGGTTTATTTTTTGTGGAAATTATTGCGGAAAACAAATTAAAAGTCAATTAGATTTGTGTTTATATCGAATCAATGGCTTCTTATGTATCGCTCGTTTGGAAAAATACGGCAATGAAATGAAAACAGAGTCCAGTGAATGAGACAATAGCCTGGAGCACATCGACCACTAGTAATAAGATTAGACCCAATTGAATGACAAGAATTAGCTCGAAAAGAACAAATAAATTGATTGGTCAGACAATTATTTATGAATTGATTTTCTTCGACATCACTCGTGATTCTGATCTCATCTTTGATGTCATTTTCTCTACACTTTTCATATTTCAAATTACTTTTGTCTTCATTTTATACAAACCATTCAAATATTGTGTGAAATCTCTTGAAATTGAAAAATGAATTTTTCTGTGAATACCATTGATTTGCATAACATTTCAATTGTTTCACTGCTCTTCGAGATTGCATTTCGCGAATAGTTTTCATCTATTTTTCGATTTATTTTTTTTGTCAAAATATATTCAAAACTCGAAATCGTTTTGCAAATCAATTGACTTTTGCTATCATTTGTCAAATGCCTTAAAAATCTAAATTTCATTTTCAATACTTATTTCACAAATCGTGAGCCGTTTTGGCGACAAATTGGTTGTGAAATAGAAATTCTATACAAACGACACAAACATATGGACTCAAGTTATTAATTACCAGGACTTATGACAAAATTCCAAATGTGTTTCGCCTTTATTCATGAGTTTTAGCAAAATTTTGTCATTATTTACAATTTATTTTTGGCAATGGGAACGCCATCCGATTCCTTATGAATACCCGGGCTCTTAATAATAATTAGTGTTCCAGATCTTCACTGAGGAAGAAATGAATTGGAATTTCAGAAAAAAAGACAAATAGTTTGTAATAAAAAGGCATTTAATACTCGTTTAAAGTGATTCAAAGGACTTCCCAACAGAGATAACAGTCAAACCATATTTTTATTGCACCGCAAAAGAGCTAATTATTAGCAATTGTTGGAACACTTCCAGTCGAATAACTTGGCAAATGTTGCAGACACTCGTTTAGACGAGTG